>CAXHSM010000543.1:0-261000 GCA_964019185.1 Maratus speculifer | reverse complement strand
TTATATTATTCCATGTTTTAATATGTAATTTCCAATGATATGACTGAACTCGCGATTTTTCATGAAGACAGCATAAATTTACTTCAGAGGAAAAAATTAAGATATTGTTTATGTAATAGGAAATCACAATCTTTTTAAACAAATAGCCATCAAGCTAATTATTAAGACTGGCTAAACCTAAAATAAAATTTCGACTCTATGATTTTGATGCGAATTAATAGGGTATCTTCAAGAATAAAGTTTTATTAGGATGAGCGAAGCGAATCCTCTACTTGGTTACACAAATTACATTTTGTCGTACACTTTACAAAAAATCTATTCAGTATTTTGACTTGAAATTAAACTTAAAAATAAATTATGATCTGTAAATTTGCACGATATTATTTTTTCTGTCCAGAATACCTTTCAAGAAATTATTATTTTAATTAATTTATTTTGCATGTTTTTCCATCATGGACCCCATTTTTGCAAATAAAAAATTAAACACGCATATTTTCAGAAGAAAAAATAAATCATGGAGTTTGTAATTAAAGATAGAATAATAATTAATAAAATAAAATAAAATGTATTTTCATTATTTCGCCAAAACATATCAAAAATTGCTTTTAAAAAAAGAAGGAAAGAAAAGGAAAGAAATATTTTTGGACTTGATAGAAAAAAAATATATGTCGATCTTATTTTATTTCTATCAAGTTTATTTTGTTAAGTCATTTTATTCTGACAATATTATTTTCTTATTGAATATTTAAAAAATAAGTATATATTATTTTGTCGAATATATTTTTCCATTATACGGATTCGTTTTTGTAAACAATAAGGAAACCTGCGTATGTCTTGCAGTAAATAAAAATCATTGAGCCAATAAAAATTAATAAAGTCATGAACGTTTAAGGACGTAAAATACTATCGTTGCATCAAAATTTCTCATTTTTTAAAAGATATTTTTAAATAAGGAATATAGCTGCATTTATTTATCTATATTTTGCGAAAACGAAATATTTTAATTATTGAAAATAACTGCAGAATTTATTCTTGAAACCGAAAAAGAATATTAAACTTTCTTACATTAAAAATGAATGTTATTATAGAGGAAAATATGCATTTTAATAGAATACTTTATTAAGATTGGTTGGAAATGGCGCATATTTTGTTGCTCATTCTTTTTTATCATACAAATCGTAAAAGAATATTAAACTTTCTTATTTCTTACATTAAAAATGAATATTATTATAGAGGAAAATATGCATTTTAATATAATACTTTATTAAGATTGGTTGGAAATGGCGCATATTTTGGTGCTCATTCCTTTATATCATACAAATCGTAAAAGAATATTAAACTTTCTTACATTAAAAATGAATGTTATTATAGAGGAAAATATGCATTTTAATAGAATACTTTATTAAGATTGGTTGGAAATGGCACATATTTTGGTGCTCATTCCTTTTTATCATACAAATCGTAAAAGAATATTAAACTTTCTTATATTAAAAATGAATGTTATTTTAGAGAAAAATATGCATTTTAATAGAATACTTTATTAAGATTGGTTGGAAATGGCGCATATTTTGGTGCTCATTCCTTTATATCATACAAATCGTAAAAGAATATTAAACTTTCTTATTTCTTACATTAAAAATGAAAATTAATAATAGAGGAAAATATGCATTTTAATATAATACTTTATTAAGATTGGTTGGAAATGGCGCATATTTTGGTGCTCATTCCTTTATATCATACAAATCGTAAAAGAATATTAAACTTTCTTACATTAAAAATGAATGTTATTATAGAGGAAAATATGCATTTTAATAGAATACTTTATTAAGATTGGTTGGAAATGGCACATATTTTGGTGCTCATTCCTTTTTATCATACAAATCGTAAAAGAATATTAAACTTTCTTATATTAAAAATGAATGTTATTTTAGAGAAAAATATGCATTTTAATAGAATACTTTATTAAGATTGGTTGGAAATGGCACATATTTTGGTGCTCATTCCTTTTTATCATACAAATCGTAAAAGAATATTAAACTTTCTTATTTCTTACATTAAAAATGAAAATTAATAATAGAGGAAAATATGCATTTTAATATAATACTTTATTAAGATTGGTTGGAAATGGCGCATATTTTGGTGCTCATTCCTTTATATTATACAAATCGTAAAAGAATATTAAACTTTCTTACATTAAAAATGAATGTTATTATAAAGGAAAATATGCATTTTAATAGAATACTTTATTAAGATTGGTTGGAAATGGCACATATTTTGGTGCTCATTCCTTTTTATCATACAAATCGTAAAAGAATATTAAACTTTCTTATTTCTTACATTAAAAATGAAAATTAATAATAGAGGAAAATATGCATTTTAATATAATACTTTATTAAGATTGGTTGGAAATGGCGCATATTTTGGTGCTCATTCCTTTATATCATACAAATCGTAAAAGAATATTAAACTTTCTTACATTAAAAATGAATGTTATTATAAAGGAAAATATGCATTTTAATAGAATACTTTATTAAGATTGGTTGGAAATGGCACATATTTTGGTGCTCATTCCTTTTTATCATACAAATCGTAAAAGAATATTAAACTTTCTTATTTCTTACATTAAAAATGAAAATTAATAATAGAGGAAAATATGCATTTTAATATAATACTTTATTAAGATTGGTTGGAAATGGCGCATATTTTGGTGCTCATTCCTTTATATCATACAAATCGTAAAAGAATATTAAACTTTCTTACATTAAAAATGAATGTTATTATAAAGGAAAATATGCATTTTAATAGAATACTTTATTAAGATTGGTTGCAAATGGCACATATTTTGGTGCTCATTCCTTTTTATCATACAAATCGTAAAAGAATATTAAACTTTCTTATTTCTTACATTAAAAATGAAAATTAATAATAGAGGAAAATATGCATTTTAATATAATACTTTATTAAGATTGGTTGGAAATGGCGCATATTTTGGTGCTCATTCCTTTATATTATACAAATCGTAAAAGAATATTAAACTTTCTTACATTAAAAATGAATGTTATTATAAAGGAAAATATGCATTTTAATAGAATACTTTATTAAGATTGGTTGGAAATGGCACATATTTTGGTGCTCATTCCTTTTTATCATACAAATCGTAAAAGAATATTAAACTTTCTTATTTCTTACATTAAAAATGAAAATTAATAATAGAGGAAAATATGCATTTTAATATAATACTTTATTAAGATTGGTTGGAAATGGCACATATTTTGGTGCTCATTCCTTTTTATCATACAAATCGTAAAAGAATATTAAACTTTCTTATATTAAAAATGAATGTTATTTTAGAGAAAAATATGCATTTTAATAGAATACCTTATTAAGATTGGTTGGAAATGGCGCATATTTTGGTACTCATTCTTTGTTATCATACAATAATTTCACGATTTCTTTTAAGAAATTTTTAAAATATCTTTTTTTTATGAAAATTATAGTATATTTTTAATGCATTAAAATTTGTGAATATTGAATTATTTAAATTCAATTATAAAAGTATTTTTCAGTGTTAAGAATTCAAATACACAATTTATTCTTATTATGTGAAATCATTTATGCAGACGATACTTTCGCATTTTAATTATATTGTGATTTTTTTATGTGGCAACAAAAGAATTGTAAACAAATAAGATTAAAATTAATTTTTAACATAAATAAAAATTTCCGTAGAAATTCTTAGTTATTTGGTGAATTTACATTTCTATTGAAATGGGCGCAAGTAAAAACAAACTTATGTTAAAAAAAAAAAGTAAAAATGTAATAAACAAAGGATAAAGGTATGCAACATTTTATCTATTTTATTGCCTTAAAAGTTATTTTAATTTCTGTTTAATCATATAATAGAGGTTTTAGAACATATTAAAATTTATTAATGAAACATTAAGCATTCATTACCATTTTTTTTTTCTCTGAGGTTTTCCCATTAGCGGACACCTCCGAATAGCGGACAATTTCTGCTCTCCCAAGGTGTCCTTTATTTAGTGGTTTTACTGTATTATTATCACAATCATGCCTAAATTTTCTCTTCTTCTGTTACTGCTATGCTAGCATTAAAACGGGGGCTTTTCTTACAACTGATTTCAGAACACCTCCTGACTATTTCGCGTATAAAGTAAGAGGCCTCAACACAGCTCTCTATTATATTCTCCACGCTTTACAGGAGGACCTAAAAGATGGAGTGGAAGAAATAGACACCAGTTTCTTCAAGAGGGTAAGAGCTTCTTGTCTTTTTTTTCAATTACTTTAATTTATGTAAATAATGAAAGCCAGGGGATATAGTAAATAACATTTTGTTATGTCATGTTGTATTTAACTTAGAAGTTTATTAAATTTATTTAGCATGACATACCTGTGTTTTTATCATCTCCAGGTCAAACTTAATGTTTTGAAAAGTACGGACAGCGCCATTGCTTCAATCGTTGTTCTGAAGTAAATAAAGTGATCCTATCAAGCTACTTTACTGTGATTTTTGGATCACTGTGAATCGCCGTTCACGGCTTTGCCGCGGTCGATGTTTGACGTCATAGTTTATGAGCCAATTGCGCTTGACGTACGTAGTTCTTTTGGTATTTTCAGAGGTTTTTCTCTTTGGATAATGGCAACTTGGACATTGCAGAAAATATGTAAATATCAAAAGCAGACGTGTATATAATGAAAAAGTACGGCTTTGTTCTTCGCTTTTTTTATTTTTTTTTTTTCGTTATGTTTGTTTGAATGCAGCTGGTCTGTTTTGCCCTGTCATGACGGCGATGTAACTACTTAAATATAATGCTACTTAGATTTTAAACTTAAATTATTCATGTTTTTAAACCTTTTGTTTTTCGGCATAGTTTGCTGAAATTTTGCTGTACATCATGTTTCTTCATTAAAGTTGTTATTGTTGAAATTTATGCCTTTTTACTAAGTCTTCCACAATTACATTTCCTATGCATCAAGATTCCACTGTGCACCTTTGAATTGAATCTACATCACATTTAATATTTCTAGACCAGCTGTTCCCAAACTTTCTTGGTACGCGACCCACCTTTCAATAAATAAAAACTTCGCGACCCACCATAGAAAAAGTTGTATATCAGTGTAGCAATTTTTGAATGATCACTATACGCTCGGCTATCTTATTCTACGAAGAATGCAAATTTTCCTATGGAAGATACATTATCAACAAAAGCAAGAACCGTCAATCTCAATACGTGTAAGTGAATAGTAATTAAAAAATGCACAAACTACAAAGATACTTAAAATTACATTTAATTATTATGAAAACATAACTTTATAATCAATGAGATTTCTGGTACTGGTGTTTACCAATGTGGGAACATACATTAACGCGCAGTTTGTCTCAGTACTTGTCTTTCAAAAACAGCAAAGTTAAAAAAGCATGTTCTCATAAGCACGAAGTGTTGAATGTCATCTAGGACTTCAAAGATGATTTAAATATTTCTGGATATTCTGTTAGCATATCTTGAAAGAAATTAAGAATTTTCCTTTGAGATATTATTTCCTGTTGATTTTAAACAGATGAAATAAAAGATATATTTTGATGACAAACCTTGATTTTTTCGCGACCCACCAAAACAACTGCCACGGCCCACCAGTGGGTCGCGACCCATAGATTGGGAACCGCTGTTCTAGACTATATGATACAAATAATATTTACAGTTTAAAATTAAGGGGGATTTGGGACCGCTCTCGTCATTCTTACGCGCGCCGACATCTTCGGTTAGATTTCAGGAGCTCGATCAAACTTCTTTCTCCTATCTCATCCGGGATGCCTCTCTCTGATTTTAGACTGTTGCCAGGCCACTTGAATAAAAAGTTGAAGTTAGCAACTTCACAAGTATGAGTGGTTTTTATACGTCATTCATATTCCGTGAGAGAACTCCATTTCTGTTCATGTTGCTTGTTACTAAGGGCAAGATGTTCTAATCAGCTATACTTACTATTCCGCTGGGTTTCTCCCGTTTTCAAAGAAAACGGGTCTTAAATTTCTCATAGGATTGCCCTCAGTATTGTAGTTCCTTAAAAACAAGTTGAATGTAGGTTCTGCCATTGTAGAATTCAGTTTCGCCTCCGATTAAAAAAAAAAAAAAAAAAAAAAATCGATAGAGATCTTTTAGAAGGGCAACCCCGTTTAGAATGCAATGAACTAAATTCATTTTTCTTGTGTTTATCAATATAATAGCAAACAGAACGGCGTGAAATACCTAACTGATTAGCAATTTCTCTCTAAGACATTGGAATTGCGGAATAATAAAGAGATGCAATTTGACGTGCTACTTCTTCATTGACGAGATTCATCAAAAACGGATTTTTTCTTTAGTTTAAACGCTTTTTTATAGACTCTGAGAAAAAGGAAATGCATTTTAACAATAAAATTGTATGAACGTCTCGTTTTAACGGCCAGATTACGAAACTAGCCGTTGGGAGCTACCGTAATACTTACCCATCATGGTTATGCATTATATAATATGTGAAAATAAAATATGTGAAAATTATTTATGAAAAGGTATGAACTATATGAAAAGGTAAGTAAAAGTGGGCCACAATTTTTGACACGACACTTTTTAGCTTGTCTGAAAGAAATAGCATCGGAGGCTTAAAGAAAGAAAAAAAAACCTTGAAATTTAGGCAATGTAATTTTAAGAACTTCGGATTAAATAGCTTGTACACTAAAATTTATATTTCTTCTTAATTAAATGGTTTTTTCTCCCCCCCCCCCCTAGATCGATGCCGTTGCGACTAAAATAAAATATTTCTACGGTGAAGTTGACGAGACAAATGCCCTGATGCTCGGCGAAATTTTAAGAACACTCCCAGAATATCTGAAGACGCGTTTGGAACAGTTTGGATACAACTTCCACCAATACACAGCCAGAGTGCCCTCAGACACTGATGCGACAACAGATGGACATATGATAACAGACTCAAGTGTGCCAGCAGATGCAAACACAGCAACAGACGGAAATGTGACAATAGACGAAAATATAACAACAAATGGAAATATGATAGCAGACTCAAATGTGATAACAGATGAAAGTATGGCAACAGATGAAAATGTGACATTAGATGAAAATGTGACAGTAGATGAGAATGCGACAACAGATGGAACTTGAAAACTAGCCATAATATTTTATTATTATAATTTAGGGGTACTTTGACTCAGGGATGCTGCTTGTAACCAACGAAATTGTAAAAACAAAAAGTTTTAAATCAGTCTTTGGTGTACTACGTGGAAGGTATTATTACAATT
Source organism: Maratus speculifer (assembly GCA_964019185.1). Classification (NCBI taxonomy): domain Eukaryota; kingdom Metazoa; phylum Arthropoda; class Arachnida; order Araneae; family Salticidae; genus Maratus; species Maratus speculifer. Next base: position 253,691 of record CAXHSM010000543.1, on the reverse strand, counting down.
CACCAATAATCTAACAGGTAACAGTTAAATCCTAAATTTATTACCTAGTATCCATATACATGCAGCGGAAGGCATACAGTGGAATATTCTGTATACCTGCTGGATTTTTTTTAAAAGTAACTAATTATGTATAGCAATAGCATATATTCCCAATTGTACGCATTATCTTTTTCTTTAAGACTATTCCACTGCTAAAAGTACAGTACACCTAGGACTGATGTAAAACATTTTATATTTATGAATAAGTTGTCCCAAACTGAGTCAAAGTAACCTTAAGTTAGGGTACATTTTATTCAGTTGTTTTTTAAATCAGACATTTTTTATAATTTATTACCATAAAAATAAAATTAAAAAACTTGTAATAATTAAAAAATAAACATTTATGTTGAATAATGCGTAATATCTAATTGTGCTGTATAATTCTACTAGCTACTTACTGAGAGTTATCATTTTCAACAATGCATTATAAAGCCAAAACAAGTCCGTGAGTTTAAATATGACGTAATTTTCACCATTAAATGCGTTTCGCGCGTAATGTTCTCATTATTTAACGTTTTCTTTCTTTCTTTTTTAATATTATCATATGAATATATATTTTCAATTGAAAAGTGTCTGTGAATAATATTATCTGGGCTTTTTAAAATTTTGCGGTACTTGGTAAAAAAAATTTCAAATTTAAAAAACAAAAAACAAAAGCAGAACGATAAATTAAAAGGTGATGAGACACTGTACGTCAGAATCTAGTAAAGAATGTGCCTGCAAAAGATGGTTAAGTTACTAAGCATAGTTTTGTATCCTATTAAGCTTATATAACTGAACTGTAGTAACTGATTTCGACAGTACATAGCGCATAAAACATTTTTTAAGTGGCTGCTTCAGAGTGTTTATCATTCCTTTCGCTATAAAATTATCAGTTTTATCATAGATTTACATGGAATAGTTTCTGCAATAACAGCTGAGAATGTGAAAAGATTATAATATATCAAATTACGGTAATTGGCAACCGACGTAATTTTTTTAAAATTAGAACAAAAAGATTATGTTGCTTTATTATACTACTTTTATTATCTTATTAGTCTAAGTGCTTTACTTCTATATTAAAAGTATAGTGTGATCGTCATGTATCCATTTAAAAAAGAGGAAAATAGAGTCAGCAAGGAAAAAAAAAAAAAAAAAAAAAAAAAAGGTCAGATGCGAGTATTAGTCGCGTAAAGAGGGTTCCATACAATAAATATTAATATATGAATTAGTCACTGGGTATTGCATTGCACAAATAAGTGATTAAAAGTTGTTATCTAGACTTTAAAGCCGATGACGTACAGTGCCGACTGTATCTTTATGTATGACCAAACTGTCTTTGACTAGACGCGTTATTATCTCGGTTAATGACAAACAAATATTTTTTTCCAAAAATCATTATCAAGAATCCTTTTATAGCTCTGCTACATTAGATATCACGAGTGCTTTACAACGCCTTTGCTGAATGCATTTAGCAAAAGAGTTGTACCACAAAATGAAATTTGCGTGCAGCAGGAAAATACGATTTTCTCAAAAAGTAGGTGACATAGGGTAATCGCAATAGTTTTCCTGCAAGCTTTAAGTTAACTTCAATGATTCTTAATCTTTTCATAATTTGAGTTTCAGTAGATTCGGAATATTTGCACTACATTTTCGACGATATCTCTGAATATTGCTAATGTATTCAGACGTCTGCATACTTCAGACACAAACGGCTGTGTGTGTTACTAAAGGCAGTAACACATACAGGCAACTAATATTAGCAACACATACAAGCAACTGATATTTTATTTCAAAAAAATATATTTTCTAAAACATGCAAAATATATATTAAAATATTTAATTGCTAAAAAGGACGTCAAGTGTTAATTAAAATACATTAAAAGATCTTAAATTATTAACATTTGACGTCCTTTTTAGGAATTAAATATTTTAATATATATTTTGGGTGTCTTAGAAAATATATATTTTTGAAATGTTTTTAATGGACGTATAAGAGAACTTCTGTTTATAAATTGATAACTGATATTTTAGTTTAAATTTATCACTCAAAATGACTGCACAATCAATATACCTCCTAGATATTTTTCTATAGCTTTTAAAAGCAAAATATGATACATTATTTATCATATATTTTATTTTGTTTATTAAATCGTACTAATACAAAGACGACTCTAAACACATGGCTTTACAAATATGACTAATCTTTCACCAACATGCATTTTGTTTCTCTTCTTCATTCTTAGTTTAGATAAGATTACTTCATCGGCATATGTTTGTTAGAGAAATTAATTGAAAGTTATTTATCAGTCATTAAAATAGGCTTATTAAATTGTTAATAAAAGTTATTTTGTAAAACGATTGCAACAATACTTACAGACTTTATCAAAAATACTAACAAAACTCGCAGTTTTTCAAGTGTAGTTGTTCAATATGTCTAGCTGAAATTGCATTCCTTTGATATGGATGTGGAATTAATTTATTAACAAATAACTCCATGGAAAATGTAATTTAGATATTTTTTAGAACATTATTTAATTATTTAATCCGTTTAACTCTTTATGTCCCAAATTTTGGATTTTAAAAATTGTCTCCTCGAAACTTTTTCCCCCTTGAATTCCCGTGATACATTGGAACATATGCACTATATGGTCATTAATGAAAGGACCTTTTCAAATTTAGACATTTTGTCAAATATTTAAAAATGTATTTGTCGGATTCTTCTGGAACTTCAGAATTATAAAGATTATGTTTGGCCTTACATTCATCAATGTTCATCTGATAAGGACGATAGTTAAAGGGCCGATAAAAAATCAAAGATAAAATTATATTTAAGAGCTCCTTGTACATCAAAATGCTCGAAATGATTTATCGCTGCAGAATACAAATATGTTGACACTGATGAAGCTCAAATCAATGAATAATGTTGAAAATTCGAAATGAAATTTTTTGAAATAAAGGCATTTTTCGGTACGGCCAAATTTTCGACAGTATTTTCACCGAAAACGAATTTTTGGTGAAACTCAGATTAAGAACCGAAAACGAAAACGAAACTTATTTTTCAATCTATCTCTAGACTGAAAACTCTACTTAAAGGTTTCCGACACACATGTTCGAGTGATGCTAATGCCTCATTAAGATAATAAAATATCACAGCCTCTTAAACGGTAGCGTAAGATAAAAATAGTTTTCTGTTTTCTTTTAAAATATTCTTCGGAATAAAAAGCCAGTGTTCATCTATTAATATAGTGGCCTACTTGCAAGTTAACAGCGTAAAATATAAAAGAGTCTTTTCAATAATGTTGATTTTTCTACTTGGGATGTGCAAAAAATATATGAATAAATAAATGAATGAATGAAAATCAGGAACGACATTTGAGAAAATTCTTAAGGGGAGGGGGGCAAAGTTTTCTTTGAAGGGATGGCAATGTCTTTCCATGTTGTTGTACCTTTTGAGAAGCAACGGTTACAATTTTATTCTCACCGATGTTTTTAGGTGCATTCGTAATTATATAAATGCATAGCAGCTTCTGTCACAACATAGTCAGTCTATCTGTTTGTCCATCAGTCCGTATATAACAGTACAAAAATCACCCAATCGAATGATTTCAAATGAAATATATAGAATTTTTGCAGAATTTTGCCGCATATTATTTCAAATTTTCTGAAAAAGGAATAAATATTAAAAAAAGACATCCATAAAAGTTTTCTTCATTCCATTAAATCCTATCAGACGTAATTAATTCAATGCTATTCCTTGATAAGTAATGATATTCTCTATTGCCATTATGGTGATAACGTTCTATTTTACATTATGTCCTGCTATTTTTATATTACTGAATTTACTATAATCTGTGGCTTCCGGTACTAACCAGGTAAGGCTCATTTTTGAAAAAAATTAGATAATTTGGGAAAATGTAGCTTTAAAAGAGTACTTTCATCTGACATAGTACTGAAAAATGAAAATCGAATACTTCACGTCATAGGGCGACTATAAATTTTATTTAAAAATTGAAAAAACAGTAATAATCGGGTAAGTGCATAAAGAAACGGTAATAACCAGATAAGATTTCTATTTATTTTTTTAAAATCGTCTATAATTATAAAAATAACATAAAAATGGCTTGTATAACTTATAAATATCTCTAAATAATTAAATTAACGTCACTAAACTATAAAAATTACCTATCTGTGGCGGAAAAATTGCACCCAGATAGTGCATAAATTTGCAAAATAATCACACAAAGTAAATTATCTGGTTAATGCTGTGCATTCTTTTAATATAATATAAATTACTGCTGGTCCGCCCCCTGTCGCGAGGGAGCAGCATAAAGCTTGTTTTGCACATAAAATCTTTTTTTTTTTTTTTTTTTTTGCTAATTGTCGGGGAGCACTCCGGGTGGGGTTAATAGAGTCTACACCGGACCTTTGAGGTCTGGTGATTCTGCCCCACTTAGGCAATAAATAAATAAATAATATAATATAAATAAACAATTATAATGATAAAAAGTTGATAAAAATGAAAATTTTTTATCATAATTAGAACAGAAATTATAAATTTATATTAAATATTAATTTAAAAAATCTTTTTTTAAAGACAACGCCACAGATATATTAATTTAAATTTAATACAAAATGAAATAATTTAACTTAATTTAATAAAAAATTGACAACGTATTTAATTGTTGTGAAATTATTGTTTAAAATGTAAATAAATATTTAATTTTGTTTACATTTATTAAAAATAAATGTAAATTTATCTGGTTATTACCGTTTTACACTTATTAAAAATAAATTTAAAACGGTAATAACCAGATAAAGTTACATTTTTTAATTGGTTCTCAATTAATAAAAACTATTTTTATATAACTATTTTGAGAAAAAAAGAGGTTCTTATATCCTAATTGAATGTAGTGAAAATTATTAAGTTCTAATCTGTTTTATAAAAGTAATGATAAAAAGATCTTTCTGAAAACTTTAAACGTTAATTACTCAAAATATTAAAAATGCGCCTTACCTGCACTGTAAAAAAAAATTCAAGAGGTTACTAAAAATTTTTTAGTAAATTTGTATTCCACAGAATTTTTTAGTAACCATTACAAACTTTTTTTTTGCAAGTGAAACAAGCATTTCTTTTGTAAACTGAACAAAAGAATTTTTTGTATAACTAACTTAAAAATTTTAGTATGAGCCACCAAGCAAATTTTAGTAATAGCTCCAAAATTATTTTTAATAACCATTATGTGCGCCCGAAGGGCAGGAGGTTCCTTCGAGCTGCATCCAGACTTCTGAAGCGGAAGATTTTCGGCAAAACTGTAATAGATGGCAGCACCAAACATTGCTAACTGCTCCGACATGATTTTCATACCTTTTAGTCTGGAGTCCGTTACTATAACCACTATGCTATCACCAAGGCCACACCAAGTGAGTTTTAGAAATAGTTATTAAAAATATAAAACTATTAACTCTCTTTGTTGCTAACCTTTTTCTAGTAATTCTTACAGATTTTCTTGTAACCTTTCCTTGTAAGATTACTAAAAATTTTTTAGTAATTACAAGGATCACTAAAGTTTTTTTAGTAGATCGACCCCTTTTTTTACAGTGTATAGTTATAGTACGAATGCACTTAATTTGCCACATTTAACGTAACATTTCCGACTTGTTAAAGTTAACCAAAGTACTCATCTATGATAAATGTGCCTAAATTTTAGGAAAATGCAGTAGCAGTGTTTTAGCAAATATTGAAAATTGTTTAAATTCTGTGCTTAAAAAGTAGTATTCACTAGTGTGGCTCTCCGAGTTACCACTTATTTTACATACTAATAGAAAATTTCAGATTAACCCTTTCGGGTCTTATGTATACTATTAATAGTACATGTCTTTTAATGGAGTATTATTTTGTTTTAAGAGCACACACTAGTCACGCGGTAAAATCCGAACGCTAATGATAAGTCTATGGGCGCAATCTTTTCAAATATCTCGCTGAAATTTTAATATTTTTACAAGATTTTTTTGCACAAGATAGCTGAGGACGATCCACAACCGGCCTAGTTTTTATTTTTTCAATTTTGGTTTTAGATTTAAAAAAAAAAAAATACTTTAACTTTCAAAACCGGTTTAAACCGGTTCTGAAACTGAAACTATCATAATATAAAAAATATGTAACCAAAATCGAAAAAGTAAAAACTAGGCCGGTTGTGGATCGTCCTCAACTATCCTATGCAAAAAAATCATGTAAAAATATTAAAATTTGAGCGAGATATTTGAAAAGAACGCTCCCATAGAGTTTACATTATCATCCGGGTCTTTTTGAGTACTTTTTTTGTGACTATTGTGGGGCCTTAATAAATACTTTTGCTACTATTTACAGATATAATAATGTTAATATATGTCTATACATGTACTGTATGACTTCATTTCTGTTTAGACATTTAGTAATCATAAATAATTATTAGTATTTGCTTAATTCTCTTTGCGTTGTGTACGATTCTTTTATTTCAAACATATATTTCATGCTTTAAATTTAAAATAAAAGTTACTTTCTGGAAAGAATCACGTGTAATAAAGCACAAAAAGTAATTAAAAAGGTGTAATATAAGTTAAATCTTATTGTAATACAATATTTTCTAATCATCAACAAAAATTCTTCCTTAGCCTATTGTCGTATGAATATGATTTGAATAGTACGCAAAAGAACAACATTCGTTACGTTTCAGACAATGAAATATTCTTTAAACACTAATTAATCTATTTGGATAGCTAGTGTTAATGTTATTAACGTAAAAGTATTTTTTTTTTCTAAAAATTGAAAAAGAAAAAAGTTTGTACACAAAAAAAGGCTTAATTTATAGAAGAGATTCTGTTACTAAATTAAATGAATGCCACTATTTACAAATAATAGATTGTAAGATTGCTTTTCGAAAAAACAGTGAGTACCACTGGTTTAAAATGTTTGTTTAAGGGTGTATTCCAATCCAAACAGCTTATTTTCTTTTATTTTTAAACTCATTTTTGCCCTGAAACGCATCAAACTAGCAAACTCCTTTATTTAGAAATTACACAATGTGCCTGTTGGTCCATATTTTGATAAATATAAAAAATATTGCAAAAAAATGCTGTCAAAGTTCGCGTATTGAACTGAATTTTCCGAAGCGGCAGATCTGAGAACGAAAAAGATGGCCATACTAAGAGAATCGTTGTTTATCAATCAAATCCTATTTAATTGAGCGAAAAATGAAATCACATGGCATATTATATATCTCTTCAAAAATCACCTTAGCAAGTTTCATGTTTTTACCTTTAAAAATGAGTCTGAAAATGTATTAGAAAATTTCAAGCTGTTGAGGGTGGGAAAATATTTTTTCGAATACACCCTTATTGATATTGTTACAGTTTTAATCTAACCTGACAGGTTATTTAAATTTTTGTGTATTATTGTTTTTTTGTTTGACCGCTTCGATTGCTGTTACAATTTGAAAAATCAAATCCGATCATGAAGGGAAACGTAACTCAATGTCTCTTATATATTGTATCAATGCGTAAGTATAAAAATTACTAACTTTTTTTGTTAGAAGAAAACACTAGTACGAAGAAAGACATTGTTAATACAGTATAAAAAGAATAATTTTTATTCACATCTTTTCTTTCTTTCTTTTTCTTTCTTTTTTTTAATCGCAAGTCAGCTGTATCTGCCGGGCGAAGTGCAGGGCCTGACTAGCAAGATTTTGGGCCCAGGGCACTTTCAATTTATCGTGCAGGTTGATTTCTAACTTCTTTTTCACATAATGCATTCTTATTAGAAAAGTTTCAACTCAAAACATTAAGTTTTCCGGAAAATTAAAGAAAGATTCTACGAATTTAAGAAAAAAAAAATCCCTGTTATTAACTGAAATGTGCTTTTATCTATATATTGAGATATATTTGTCATTTCGTCTTATTAATATCTCAAATATCACATTTTTTTTTTCACAATTATGATTTTTTTCAAATGGAAATTAAGATGAAATCATCGAAAATGGTGCCCTCAAAAATTTTGTACCCAGGGTACGAGCCCCGGCTGGCCGTGCGATAGTTAGGGCCAGGCGAAGTGCCTAAAACACGGTTTGTGTATCTAGCATCGGTGCGAAATTTGTTTGTTCGCCGCATTCACTTGTTTATACCAGGCAGCAGAGCGAATTTCGCCAGGTCTTCGTGATTGTTCGGATACCGGGTACATCAAAAATCCCATCATCGCGGAATTGAAAAGTTTTTATGTAAATTGATAGTAAAAAAAAAAAAAAAAATCATACAAACAAAATGAGCTAAGTGCGACTAGGTTTGACAAGACGAAAATAAGTTTAATTAAATTATTATTAAAAAGCTATAATTATTAACCGTTTTCACGGAAAGCCGACATTTGACCACCTTCTAGACGCAAAATAAAGTAGCAATCGGTAAAAGTTCAAACTAAAATGACTATGAATTTTCATCACCGCTCCTTTCTTATAAATATGTACGAGAGATTATTTTTCGGTAGAATAAAGTTTGACATACCAATTTTTTTTTCTGAAAGAGCACAAATTGTTTATATTTATAAGTTTCGATTTGATTTTCATAAAATTTAAAAAGATTAAACAAATTTCTTCAATGATTCTACAGATTAAATTTCAAACCATTCACACTCAAGTTATTTTTTCACTGTTATCAGAAAGTGTTGAATTCAGGGGATGACTCGGGGGGAGGGGAGGGGGGATCACTGAAATGTTCCCCCGGAGCCAAAAAATCTCACCAGGAGAAAACTTTCTGAATTCAATACTGGGACAGATGGACGGAGCAGACGACGACAGTATGTGCTGTGTACAGTAAAACCTCTAAATAACGGACACCTCGGGAACGCAGAAATTGTCCGCTATTCGGAGGTGTCCGCTATTGGGAAAACCTCAAAGTTACAAAAATCGCTAAGAAATGCTTAATATTTCATTAATTGACATTTATATGTCTTAAAGCCTCTATAATATGATTAATGAGAAATTAAAATTATTTTTTAAGCAATAAAACTTTAATAAAATTGTGCACACCTTTAACTGCTTTTTATTACATTCTTATTTAAAAAAAAAAAAAGTTACAAAAGTTTACTTTTGCTTGCGATTTCAATGTTTTTCAATGTGATGTTATTGGTCATTATAGAGTTCCGAGCGGGGATGGGGACTTATTGATCATTAAAAACATAAAATCTTCCGGGGGGACATTTTAATACTCTGGGAGCTGTCCCTCCCAGGCAACTTCCTGAAGTCAACAATGAAAGTGAAGGAGAAATTTCCTCAGCCCATCCTCTACTGTGATCCTATCTGTGATCTCAAAATTTGTGACAAATTGCCCTGATAAATTTAGAGACCTTATTATTTTTTTTTTCTTGTTAAAAAATACTTTTTCATCCTTTATCGCCGAAAATAGTGTCCGATATTTGGAATGTCCGTTATTTAGAGGTTAAACATACAAAAATTTAGGTTTTGGAAATGGGGATTGGAAAACTGTCCGTTAAATAGAGATGTCCGCTTTTCGGGGGTGTGCGTTATTGAGGTTTTACTGTATTTCGATAATTACGAACACACACCTAATAAATGCCTTACATACGACTAGCCAACAAACGATTTTACTCGATAATGCTGATCTTTCTATGTGGGGGTGTACGAAACAAGATTAAGTCTTACGTATTCGGGATGTATAAGCGTATTAATTACGAACTTTTTTGTAACACGAAAATGATAGAGGAAGAAAAAAAGAAGATAGAAAAGCCTAATGGAATAACATAAGCATACAAAAGAATAATCTTTATTCTGTCTTCATTTTGCTATCAGAGTGTGCTCTTTTTTTTTTCTCGCGATCTTCCGCATTCCTCGCAGCTGATTCAAAAATAGAACATTGATAGACAGCTTTGGATTAGTAATGTACGTGTTCCCCTCATTTATGCAAATATTGAAATGAAATCATTAGATTAACTCGAAATGAGTTATTTGCCGAAGGATTTAGAAAGTTAGAGATGAGAGTTTTTAGTTATTTCTTTTATTATTTTTCTATTATGTTTATATGCATATTAATGGTTAATTTTTTGATTAAAATACCAATCAATCATTAGTTAAGATACCAACTAATCATTAGTTCTTTGCACTAAACAAGATTTAAATATATGGGTGCAGATTCCCAAAACTTTTAGGAGTCAATGATTTGTAAATTCAAATACTCCAGTCATAACATTGTTAACGAAACGCTTAAAAGCAATAATGTTTATACAGGGTGTCCGCTCTCAATGGTGACCAACGGCTAATTTGTTAATCGTTAGGCATATATAGATATAGTTCCAATTACAAAAATGTTTTGAATTAATAAAAAAATATTTTAAAAGCGATTTAGGTCAGTAAAAATATTTCTTAAAAATTACAAAATTTAAATTTGTATATGTGCCTAGGTTCTGTGAGTTAAATTTAGTAAATTTTCTTGTAACATTGACAAGTAAAACAAAAAAAAAATCCTGTTATTTTACGATTAAAATTGACCGAGTAATTCCTGTTTAAAGTTGGAGCATATTTTTTGCTGATAACTAGAAATCATCCACAAATTTATTAGAAATAAATTTCGTCAAAAATATTTTTAAAAAAGGCTCAAAGTAAAATTAAAATTACAATACAATTTTAAAATTTTTAATTATTCTAAAATATTAATGCAAAAATTACAATATGTAATAAACGTATAAGGGAAAAAAACAAAAATTTTGCTAAATTAAATTATGAAATTAACAGCCTTAAATCTGTACAAAATGTTACTCATTTTAAAAAGTTATTAGATTACATCGGCCTGGAAATGATGGGTAGCTATCGATAATTGTTTCTTTTATATTCTATACCACTGAACAGTGTCGCCAACTTTTGAAAAATATTGGGTTGTCTCAAAAATATTGAGTCGGCTCAAAAATATTTTGGTAAAATAGTATGAGCAGTTTGTTTTTCTTTGAACAGTGTGAACAGTTGATGAAAGATGAAAATTTTAAATCAAAATAACATGTTTTAATAAAGTTGCAGCTATTAAATTATATTTCCATGCATTTTACCTTATAAAGACACTAATATGTATTGTAATATCATCAAATCATGAACATGACTGCAAACTAAAACTAGTCGTTGGGGGCCACCGTAATACTTACCCATCATGGATATGTATATGAAAATAAAACATGTGAAAACTATTTATACAATGCATTGCAATTCATAAACAAAATTTAAATATTGTTAATATACATAGTAATGCTATATTAAAGAACTGCTGATGTACAAATTTCGACAAATTATATAAAACGCCAAACTACTCAAGTAGTACCGAACTGCGTAAAAGAAACATCCTTATAACTCCAAAAATAATAATTCTATTAACTAACAATTAATTGCGTCAGATTAAGCGTCTCATTTCCAATTAAAATATATCTCTGAATTCAAATGTGAATGAAATACAGGGTCATGAAAAATCGAAGAATGTGGAAAACAGGATTACAAATATCTCGGCAACTAATAATCCGATCGACTTCGTTTTATATGCAAAATGTGTGTTATTTTATTGCCTTTTACGTCCATTTCTTAAAACAAAAAAAATCGAAATTTTTTATGTACCTTTCATTAGAACGAATTTTTCGAGGGTCCGAAAAAAATAGTTCCGGATAATCGAGGTTGCTGATATTAAATAGACTTCGTTGCATTCTTACATACTAACTACATACAAAATTTCAAGTCTCTATCTCAATTTGTTCGAGAGATAGAGCGTTTACAGACAGACGGACGGCAATTTTTTTTTCTAAAAATATGTTTTTCGGAATCTCCACTATCTAAAACGTGTAAATTCGTCAAAATTTTTTTTTTCGATTTTCAAAACGATTGCAAGACTTACCCTATACTACATATGATGGGTAAGTAATAGCAGAAAGTTAAACATGGAATTAACTTTCATAGAAAGTTGAACATTTTAGTCATTTGATATTTATGGGTGTCAGTTGATAATTAAAATACATGGTTCATTGGTAAAACAAATTTTCAATAATAAAATAATAACGGAATAGAACAATGAGGCACGCTAGGATTAAAAAATTATTGGGTGGGCTCGAGCCCCTAGGGACCATATAAGTCGGCGCCAATGCCACAGAATCCGAAACAGGCTTTCATTTTTTTTTCCCCCACCGTCACGTAAATATTTTTTGCAAATCGTAAATTTTAAAGTAAAGTAAAGTAAAGTAAAAAAAAAAAAAAAAAAAAAAAAAAAAAAGCGAAAATGTGATGCTATAAAATAGATGAGACTGTTGTGTTTTTAATTTTTGATAATTGATTTTTATGTATTTTTTTACCACTGAATCAGAAAATGACCTTCATTTTTAAATTTTCTGTTTTAATTTTTCTGGAATTTACGGGAATTTTTCGGTTAGAAAAGCAGTGGATTGTACTGGCGGCATTTTTGCCGATCCCACCGAAGCTAGCATAAGGAAGTTAATACGGGCTTCTGATTGGTTGAATAATTTAAAGAGCAATTGATATTTGTAAATAAATTATTCTGAATATAAATGTACGTATTAGGGGTGTATATGGGTATATCGCGTAAAATAATAACTAAAGGTTAATAATAATAATAAGAAGAATATTTTTCAAAAGAAATATAGAATAATTTGTTTTGTAAATATCACATAACTGACGCAATAAAAAGGAAATGTGATTATCGTTTGTAAATAATTGTTCTATCACATTAGAATAATTAAGAAGAAATTCCAATTTTATTTTTAATATTTTTTTATAAGTAATACGGAACAGTTGAGAAACATCATCATTAACTTCTTTAATTATAAATATCAGAAAAATTTTCTGTTTATCAGTCAATAAATATGTAAGACAGAAGGAAATTAATCAAAATTCTTTTTTTAAAAGCTTTTCAAACAGAAACTGATGATTTAATAAACGTAACCTTAAAAATGAAACAAAACAAAATGCTCTTTAAATTATTCAACCAATCAGAAGCTTGTATTTTCTTGCCGATGCTAGCTTCGGTGGGATCGGCAAAAATACGTACTGGCGTCCCGATTACCAGGACTATCTCCGTAAAAATCGTCTGTTTTTTTTTTTTTTTTTTTTTTTTTTTTTTTTTTACATTATAGATGCTACGCATAGAGTAAAAAGAAATTAATAGAGTGGAAGTATTATGTCTGGGGGTGATGCTAAAAAAGTAACCCTACATTAAGTACAATTAAGTACCAACAAAACCACGTGTTTTGTTACGCTTTTCAATTGAAACAGGTTTAAACCCGTATTTTTTTCCCTCTCGTTTTTTAAAAAAAAGAACTAATTTATCGCTTCACCGGTAATAATTTATCAATTATTTTATCATATGTGTTTTAAATATGAATATAGAAAATTATTTTAATGTTTTGCTTGAAAATATAACATTCTTTTGTTAGTATCTTAAAATCGTTTGCAGTCAGAAATCTATATTTTAGATTAATATTTATTACTTAAGTTTTCATACATGATTTCAAAAGAATGTTTTCATCATTATATTTTAAATATTTGTTTATATTCAATTATTAAGCCATAAACATTTTTCATCTACGTTATAAAGTATTTAAAATTACATTAAATTAGGAAACTTTTAGTAATACGATTTTTAGTTCGTATCAAATGTTTTCAATATCTTATTTAATTTCAATTTGACATTTAATTATTGCTATTTTTCCAGTTACTTTTATTTTAAAAGCGAACATTTATTTTAATAAATAATAATAGAACAAAGACCATTTTAAAAATTTGCTATTTCTTCTTAAAATATGCTTTAGTTGTAAATCATTTCTTACAGTTCGTCTTATAATACAAAATCCCTTCCACGTCTTTTTGTTTGGAACATTAAAATTTGAGCGATAAATGGTTTCATATTGCAAACCTTTTTTGAGCCTTACTTGACCTCCACCTATCTCATTCCTCCATGGATGCTACGTATTTATAAAATTACGAACCTAAATAGAAATGCATCAGGCAACTCATCTGTTGTTTTATTCTGGCTGTATTTTTTAGCTCTCCCATCAGTCATTATCTTAAATAACAGTTCGGTAAACTTCCATCCTTCATTAACTGAAACGATGACTTGAACAAAAGCTGTTGACTTTGAAGAATGTAATAATTCCGCTTCAACCTGACTTAATTACTTTGTAATCAGTCTTCAGAAAAGAATGTATTAAACAAGCGACTTCCAAACCAGACTCTTTTATTAACTTTTATTAATACCTTTTTAAGTGTTGATTCGATTCTCCTGAAAATTGAAATTAAAATCTGGCTAGTCTAGACAAAATTCTTCAACGATTTTATATATTAAATTTCAAACGATTCCATTAGGTAGTTTTTCCACTGTTATATTCGGACAGACGGAAAACAGATGGACAGACGACCAGGCGACGACTATAGGTTTTAAGTATTTATAAAATTACGATCGCATCTAAAAATGCCATCAGACAATTCCCTCAAATTGACAGGAAAAAATTGTCAATTTTGGCGTCAGTGGAAAACCGTTCAACTTACAACAAAAATCTGTAAATGTTCATTAAAATAGTTTTTTCTGTTAAAAATATAGATTATTTCTGCAAAAATAACAAAATTCGCTCTTTTTGAAAAAAAAAAAAAAAAAGTTTTAAAGAAAAACAGCTTTTTTCTGCAAAAAATACAACTTTTTTCTGTAAAAATTACAGTTTATTTTTACTGTGTTCATCTCTTGTTTTATTCTGACTGTATTTCTTAACTCTCTCATCAATTATTATCTTAAATAACAGTTCGGTAAACTTTCATCATTCATTAAGCAAAACGATCACTTTGAGCAAAAGCTGTTGGCTTTGAACAATGTAATAATTCCGCTTCCATCTGACTTAATTACTTTATAATCAGTCTTCAGAAAAGAATATGTTAAACGAGGGACTTCCAAGCTAGACTCTTTCCCACATGCTTCGATGTTATTTGCCTATCCGAAACTCGACTCGCATTTGAACACCTTTTGCATACTGGATTAGCACGTGACAGGTCAAATAGGGTCCACCGTCCAAGTTCTGAATACAGAGGGAGCTTTTTATGATCTTTTTTTACATTATCGGCAGTGTAGTATTTAATCGGTAGGGTTCACTTTGCTTGAATACAATGGTTTTCTTTGCTAATTATATGGGTGAAAGTAATACTAAATGTCTGTGCTATTACAGGCTTGTTTAATCTTATTGTGAATTGCTGTTTGTTTAAGACCATGTTTGATTTGAATCAATTACTGAAAATTTCGGCACATAGAGCCAACTACAATTTAAGAATGTAGTTTTCAAAATTTAAGAATATTTTCCCTATTACACGCATTGAAAATAAACATTTGTGAGATACTTAGCGTGAAAATCTAACAAAGAATAATAAAAAAATATATAACAACAAGAAAAAACATAAAATTGTCGAAAATTGTTCGTCAAACATTGCGAATAACAAAAATGGTGAACGGTAAAAATCCCCCAGCACGCTAAACATTCATCTGCAAACTGTATGTCTCTTTGACCCTTAGATGTTTTTCTATAACGTTTTACTTTCGCACCAAAATTTTGGAATTTTTATGGAGTATTTTAACCGTTAAAACCGGTGTAACATTGTAATGTTACACCAGTAATATATGTTTGCCATTGCATATGTATACATATGTATACCATTGCATATGTAAAAATAATTACTCTATGAAATTGGAGGCAGAATTTGCCACCATTTTTATACCAATTTTATGGAGTAACGTTACACAAATGTTTTACAGTGCACCAGGCAAAGAAATTTTTGCAGGCAATAATTACTGTTGTCCATTTTATTATACTTCTTGAATTTGTTAAGTTAAATCTGGATTTGATTAAATTATCTGAAATGTTAAACATTAATAATTATTAAAAATACAATTTTTGAGTTAATTGTGAAGTAATTGCATTTCCCCTTTTATAGTAGTAATAGCATTTTCCCCTTTTTAAATTGAAATTTCTAGTAAATATCGCTTGCACAATCTTTTTTCTGGCACCATCTAGCCAGGACTTTAGAGGTCAAAGAATTATATATCCTTTTACTGTTTTAATAAAATAATCAATGGATTTTATCCAAATTTCCTTAGAAATTGGAGATTCATTCTTAGTTATTTACTTTCTTACGGATTTATATGAAGGCGAGTCACATTTTCATCTCAAGTAACTGTATATATGATAGCTAAATTATTTTATGGCAATAAATTTAATTTAATTTATACCAGTTCAAGTTTTAGTTCTATTCATTTATCAATGCGTGTATACATACATATTATTTAAAATGAGCTTATTGGAAATTTGAGGAGCGATTTTTAATTTTTTTTCATTTGACTTATCATATATATATATATATATATATATATATATATATATATATATATATATATATATTTAATGAGCAACGCCGGGCGGATCGACTAGTTCAGAATAATTATAAAATCCAGACAGTTACAGAAGCTGCTAGTTTTAACTTTAAACTGAAGTCATTATTGTTATCATTAATAATTATTATTTTCGGTGAAAGAAGATGAGAAACGAAGTCTTTAATTAAGTTTTGATCTTATTTCATTTCATCGTTTTTTAATAATAAAGAAACTTCTCTAATTTAATATCGTAGCAAAAGATGTCTTTTAATAAAATTCTGAACAACAGAGTTACACAACAAAATTCGAGATTAATAAACATATAAACGAAGCAAACTATCATTTATTCAAACCTTTAAATACGGTAATTCAATAAGTGCGGAGAAGAAAATATTAGACAATGATATGTTGGAAATTTATTTCTTCTTTCTTTAAATTTTTAATGCGTATGTGAGAGAATTGGATGGATTACTTATGGATTTAATTTACTTTTGTTAAATTAACACAAAATAATGTCCATTCTTATATTTAACCAATAGATAATTCTCAAAACGTTTTTGGGATTAATAAACTTAAAGGTATTAACGAAGCAAACTATCATTTATTCAAACCTTTAAATACGCTAATTCAATAAGTGCGGCGAAGAAAATATTAGATATTGGTATGTTGGAAATTTATTTTTTCTTCTTGTAAATTTTTAAAGGATATGTGAGGGAAACGACTGGATTGCTTCCGGATTGAATTTACTTTTGTTATATTTATACCGAACGTCCATTCTTATATTTCACCAACAGATAACTTACTAAACCGTTACTTTAGACATAAATTTCCATTTTCAAAAATATTCCAAACTTTCTTCTTTATCCTGTAAAGCCCCATTTACGTTAAAACAATCATTTTTAGGGGCATTTGTAATAATATAAATACATAGTACCTGTAATCATCGTCTAGTTTGGTCATATGTCTGTCTGTTAGAGTCCTATTAAAGGGTGTCTGGGGCCCAAGGTCTATCAGAACTAAGCTAGATTTCTTTTTAATGGAATATGGAATTTATTATATTCCATATATTATATTATGGAATATATGGAATTTAGATATTGCGATACAGTTTACAAATTAACTATTTATTTTATTATTATTATTATTATTTTAAGTTTTTAATGAAATTGAAGAAAAGTGCATGTTTAAGAATTCGTTTTAAATTATTTTACTTATTTTAAGCGCCCTAGAGCCCTAGTTGGCTTGCATGGTAATCAGGCTCGGCTGTCTGTATGTCTGCATATAACAGCGCTAAAACGTCGCAACTGAATGGTTTGAAGTATATATAATCGTTGTAGAAATTTGTTGAATCATTTCATATTCTAGAAAATCAAATAAAAATTTAAAAAGATATTAATAAAAGTTTTCTTCTTTCTAATTAAATCTTATTATATGCAATTTAATTCAATGATATCCCATGATGGGTAATGATTTTGGTTGCAATACTGATATCGTCAGACTTAAGATGGAGTCCTATTATTTTACTAAATTTAATAAATAGAATTGGGATAAATTTTGCAGTCATGCATTTTTTCATAAGAGCGCCACATCCAGATCTGAATATTTATTAAACTAGTTATATTTTCGAATGTACCTCATTTGCCATTTTTGCCGCGCAACACCATTAAAATGCATTTGAAACATTTTTTTCCCATTGATCGTAATGTAGTGGAATACTTTTGATTGTCCCTGTAATTGAACTAAGCATCCGATTTTGATAAAATTTAAAATGTATCGACAAAATTATGTAATAATATGTATTTTAAATTTCAAACGATTAAAATGCACGTGAAACTTTTTTTCCCCATTGACCGTAATTTAACGGAATACATTTGATTGTCCCTGTAATTGATCCATGCATCTGATTTTCATAAAATTTGAAATGACTCGAGAAAATTATGTAATAATTATATACTTTAAATTTCAAACGATTCGGTTGGGTAGTTTTTACGTTGTTATATGCGGACAGACGGACGGGCTGAACGACAGCTGTAGGTGCTACGTATTTACATAATCACGAACGCACATATAAAAAGCAAACGTTTCGCCAAGGTACTCGCAATCAGGGGCGCCAACTTTTGAAAAATATTGGGTGGGCTCAAAAATACTTTTGTAAAATGGTGTGACCAGTTTATTTCTCTTTGAAGGGGTGACAGACGGCGAAAGATGAGAATTTTAAGTCAAACTATCAGGTTTTTTATACAGTTGTGATTTTATTAAATTACATTCTCCTGCGTTTTCTCTAATAAAGACACTGATATTTATTGTAATTTCATCATGTCATGAACATGACTACAAATTGAAGTAGCAGAAAGTTAAACATGGAGCATAACATGTCAGTCATTTAGGATTTATGGATGTCAGTCAAGAGAATTAAAACACATGGCCGTTGGCAAAATAGATGTTATTCTAAAGTGAAAACGGAATAATAAAATAAAAATGAAACAAATAACTAGAAAATGAAAATTGGGTACGCTATTATTCAAAATTATTGGGTGGGCTCGGGCCCCATGGGCCCATATAAGTTGGCGCCACTGCTCGCAAGGTATCATCAGTACAAATATCCATTGCATACCAAACAGTTTGTTATGCAATTTTATTCCACTTTTGTGTCAGAGATTTATGAAAAATTCCTTTTTATTAACATTTTCCAACAAAATTGAAAAGAGTTTATGATTTCGGTTTGTCTGCCCGTCTGTCTGCGGTCTAACTCTAGTAAATATACTGGGATTGCCATAAAATTTTTGGAAGTTATTAACGTTTACCCGGACATGAACTCTATTGCAAATGAGGTTTCTAGCATGATTAGTTTATTTATAGAGACAGTCAAAAATTTTTCATAACGTTACAGCCTATGGAAAAAAATTGTTTCAAATGAATTTCAAAGGTGATACACCCTGTCAAATATATTCAAATTTATATGAATTAATAAAGTACACTAAAATATCGAATGAAAGCAATAGTTATTATTCGTTTACAGGGCCATACGAAAGAATTCAATTATATAATGGTAAAGGAGGAAATTATTTACGACATATTTTAATCATATTAAACTATTTCATTTATAATAAAATTGATATATGTCACTGAGGCTTAATATTTAAGCTATTTCAAGTATGATACAAACTGCATAGGATTTACAAGGACACACAAAATACTTCAAGTAGTATGTTCTATCCGAAGTACTGTATATTATCGATGATGGCTGATGAATGGATGAAATGCATTTTTAATTATAATGTAATCTTTTAAGTTTCACTAAATGTATGCATATTATATGGTGTTTATAAATGTTATAGTTGATATACAGGGCTACACAAAAGAATTCGTAAAGGTTATTGAATATAAGTGCAATTTACCAAAGAGTGGTTTTAAAATAAGTAATACATTTTTACGATGAATTGCATTCAGTTTAATAAGAAATGTTTATAGAATATAGATAAAATGTTATACAGGGTCACGCAAAAAATTGAATACATGGTCGCATATGGATGATGATTTCGGGAAATGTGATTTAAGTAGTTTAAAAAGTGTTTTAGTTTGAACTAAATTTTATCTAAATACTGGCGTATAATAAAGTTACTAGGTAAACTACAGGGCTGAACAAAGGTATTAAAGTATGTTTTTATCTATTACTATAAATTGCTGAAAGAGAAATTTCAACCCGTTATGCGTTTTCTTGCTAAACTAAATTTCTGTATGTATCAACCGACAGATCAAATACAGGATTGCTCAAAAGTATTGGAATACATATTTTGCTATAAACAGTAACACCTTATTTCCCAAAATAACTAAGTTTTGTTAAAAATTTCAGGAAGTGTTGGAAAGTGTTTCATAATCATACTTAAAGCATGATTTTTCTTACTTGCTTCCCTTTTGTTTTCTCGACGTGTTCAGAAATTTGAATGGATGTCATTCCCGATTTTTTACTGATGCAGTATAAAACTAGACTAGGATGCTCAACATGGGATTCACGTTGCGCCACACTGTAAAAAAAAGGTCGATCTACTAAAAAAATTTTAGTGATCCTTGTAATTACTAAAAAATTTTTAGTAATCTTACTCGGTTACAAGGAATCTGTAAGAATTACTAGAAAAAAGCTAGCAACGAATAGAGTTAATAGTTTTACATTTTTAATAGCTATTACTAAAACACACTTGGTGTGGCCGTGATAGCCTAGTGGTCATAGCACCGAACTCCAGGCTGAAAGTACCCGGGTTCGATGCCGGACGCCACCAAATATGCACCGAATGTATGCAATGTAAGTACTCGTTAAATAAAAGGATTATGAAAATCCTGTCGCAGCAGTTACCATGGATAATTATCTCTGGACTTTCCCTCCCCTTTAGAAACATGTCAAAATCGAGCAGGTAGCAATGTTTGGTGCTGCCATCTATTGCGGCTTTGCCAATAATCTTCCGCTTCAGAAGTCTGTCTTTTTATCCACTGGATGCAGCTCGAAGGAAGCTAATGCCCTTCGGGCACACGTAATGGTTACTAAAAATAATTTTGGAGCTATTACTAAAATTTGCTTGGTGGCTCATACTAAAAAGTTTTAAGTTAGTTATACAAAAATTCTTTTGTTCAGTTTACAAAAAAAATGTTTCACTTGCAAAAAAAAGTTTGTAATGGCTACTAAAAAATTCTGTGGAATACAAATTTACTAAAAAATTTTTAATAACCTCTCGATTTTTTTTTTTTTTTTTTTTTTTTTTTACAGTGCACTGTACAAATCTGTATTTATTTTAAAAAACTGACTAATTGCAGAGACTGCATAACAAACTAGACGGACGTTGCAATCTCAAAATTTTCTTCTTTCTCATACATGTTAATACTTCCTGAAAAATATAGCATCGCACAGTTCCACCGGTTAGGTGATTTACTTCAAAATCTAATCAGCAACAACTTATGTCAACTTTTAACTGATTTTTTTGCTTAATCAAAATCCGTACATTAACTTTTAAGACAGAGCTGTTGTGGAAATCATAAAAAAAATCTGCATAGAAGCGCCAGCTGTTGGCGATTTACACCAGAAACTAACTAGCATTAATTTATATCATGGACTAAGTGAATCTAAAGTTTCTGGAAAATTGGTGCATTTGTTCTTGAGATAGAGCTATTGCGATAACAGGGAATAATACAGCATAGCAGCGTCATCTGTTGATCGATTTACACCAAAAAGTAATCAGAATCAAACTATATCAAGAGGAAAGAGAGAGGGAAATTAGAACCGTAGCTGCAAGCAGTAAGCCTGGCCTAATGTAGTGCTTTCTTACGGACCGCCGATGAAGTTTAATGGAAATTCGTGCACTAGTTTTTGAGGTATAGCTATTATGAAAATAATGAAAAATTCAGTATAGCAGCGCCATCTGTTGGGAGGTTTACACTAAAACATTATCAGCAACGACTTATGTCAACTTTTAACTGAATCTGAAGCTTGATGAAAATCAGTGCATTAGCTTTTGAGACAGAACTACTGCGAAAATTATAAAAAAAATCTGACGATTCACACCAAAAACTTAAGTTAATTTATATCATGGAAACTTAAGGAAACTTCATATTCTGAAGTTTCTTGAAAATTCGTGCATTAATTCTTGAGATAGATCTATTGCAATTAGAAGGAATAATAAAGTATAGTAGCGTCATCTGTTGGACGATTTACACCAAGAAGTAATCAGCATCAAATTATATCAAGGGGAAAAGGAAATGGGATATGTGAACCGTAGCCCCTAGCTGTAAGCCTCGCCTGATGGAGTGCTTTCCTACGGACGGCCGATGAAGTTTTATGAAAATTCGTACATTAGTTTTTGAGACAAGCTATTGTGAAAATCATGAAAAATGTAGCATAGCAACGCCATCTATTAGACGATTTACACCAAACCGTTATCAGCATTATTTTATATCAGAGAATTACTGAATACTGAATTTTATTAAATTACAAAATTTTGTCACATGCACACAGACAGACATTTTGTAAAAACATGCTTTGCAGGATCTCTGACCCCTAAAATGCGTCAATCCGTCAAAAACTAAAATTCAAAAATTTTCACAAATCCAAATCTTTTTTTTATTTTTTATTTATTTATTTATTTATTTTCGTAAAGATAGAAAAAAGTAAAAACACTTAATACAATGAAAACATTATTCAATTTAATTACAGCAATGATCGTTTTAAATACATTCAAAAATCGAAAAAACATTTTTCAATTTCCCTATTGATTTACCCGAGAAAATAAAAGAGAGAGAAAAAAACAACGATAACCGACAAGAGCGCTTTCTCACCAACAACGATGTGTGCAGTCCGCACTCTTAATAATGAATTAGAAATCTTTTAATCGAAAAGTCATCCCCCAAGAGGCGATTTTCGAAAAGGAAAAATGCGCTGCAGAAAGAATATCTTCCATTTGGCCCGCGTCATCTGCCTTTCTTTCATCTATCAGCCGCGTCACCTTGTAGCAGCTTGGGCGTTTCCTGATGATTTCCGATCAATTTTTGCCCTGTTAAAGGCTCTAAGGCACACACCTTCTTGCATGCCTATCCTCGCCTTAATTCTGAAGAAACTCAACATTCGCAATGCCTCAGTTTTCGGTCCCCTTCCTCACCCCGTTTGATTTTGCATGTCGTTACTTATTGACTCCGGATATGTAACCTTGAATATGTTTAATGGATGTTTAAGTCGACCTACTTTTTATTTGATTTGTCCCAAAAGGAGTAGAAGATGGAAGAGATTTGCTTAGAGAAATCTGTAGATAGATTAATTAAATTGGAATAGACGACTAAATAATGAAATTTTTGTATCATTTGGGAGAAAGAGTGTAAAACAAAGGATATCTAATGTAATTAATAGGGGTTTTATATGCGATTTTTTAAGTAATTACTGAAAATGTATTGCGCATGTTTTAAAAACTAATTATTGAAAACTTGCAGAATTGTTATAATATATAAATATTATGTTATGAACAAGCTGAATCGCCCGGCGTTGCCCGGGCAAGTGATTATAATCTTGAATGAACTTCAAATTTGTATGATTTTACATTTTTATCATCATTTTGTCTGAATCTGTATTTTTAAATGGAAAAAAATCATGAGATTTTTTTAATTGAAAATATATGCTATTCGGAATTTTATTTTCTGCTTAATTGGAATTTTGAAGACTATATGCACCGAAGGTCAGACGAAATCGTGGAGAAACTGGTCAGAGTCTTATTGATTTCATCGGACTTTTCAAACATTTTACGAAAAGTATTTCAACCTGTTCGAACCTAGATGATGTAAATCTGGATTATTGAGATGTCTAAAAAGATTGTGTTAAAATATGTTTAGTTACTTTCAATGTAAAAAGAATATTAACAACATTCCTTGGATGTTTTTGCTTCGATAAATGCGTCGAGCTTTTGAAAAATTAAGTTTGTGTGTAACGGAAAAATGCGGTTTTCTCAAAAATATGTGATATCTACTATAGTTTTCCTGCAAGTTTTAAATAACTCTCTGGGCCTTTTGTAAAAAGGTAAAATTGTAATGTTGTTTTATCTGCATTTTGTTTTAAATGCTCAGAAAAAAAGGATTCTTTCAACATAAAAAAAAACATCATTGCAAATAAGAAAGTAATCCTTCATAGTATTAATTATTCTTCTATGCGATTGAAAATTCATTAAATCAATGAAATTAAAATTTTTTTTAAATATTGTTTGTATTGCAGTGAAACCTGGAGTTTAGTTAATATTACGTGTCAAATACTTTGATGATCTACCTATTTTTTTCCTAATTTTGGTTTTAGGATATTCAGAAGTATGGGGAGGGGGATATTGTTACACAACATTTTAAACGATAGCTCTAAAAGTAAAATACCTAAAATTAGTACCTTAATCGTCCTGTAATTTCGCCAGAATGGTTATTTACTGTCTGTGAAAGTACCGGGTGTGTCGATTAAACGGTTAAAACAAACATATTTTTGATTTAGTGCTACGATATATTTCGAACAATACCCACACGATTTCAAAAGAAAAAAAAGTCAAGCAACTTAATTATTCTTTTCTCCTTTAACTCTAAACTTTTTAAGAAAAATTTGTGAATGATAAACAATCGCTAATTATGTGAGTTGATTAGTTTTTATAACTCTGCCAAGTATGAATTCTCTACGTTTAATAGTTTTTGTTAAAAACTGATATGTGACTGATGGATAGTGCCCGTGGGCCCGAGCCCACACCGAGAAAAAAAATATGCCGCCTTCACCTAGAATGAATAGTTAGTCACTTTCTGAATCTCTAAACTAGAAATATAGATGTCCAAACTATGCGAGTAGGGTAAACAACTAAGCTGAATAGGCGAAATGACTTGACATTTCTAGTCTCTTGCTTTCTAGGAGACGAAACGACATTGAACCGTTTCATTAGCGAGAAATTATCGCTTGATTTTAGGAAAGCTTTCTTAATGCTTTCTAGTTACTAAATCAAATCTCTTGTGTTCGCGCCTATTTGAAGAGATTTTTAGATAAATTTGCCAGCAAAAATATAGGAAAATGCTCTTGAATTCTAGTAAGAGACTCTGGAACTCTCTAAGAAATGGAACTAAAATTTATAAGGATGACATGGAACTATTTTTTCTAGAGCCATTACTTAGATTCTATATGCCAGAACCATAATTTTTTTTCTCAGTGCATCCAATAATTTTGAATCATAGAGTACTCAATTTTCATTGGTATACAGTTATTTATTTTATTATTCATTTTTCTTCTAAGAATAAAATTTACTTCGCCAATGACCATGTGTTTTAATTCTCCGACCAACACCTATAAATCCCAAATGATTGAAATGTTTTGCTTTCATGTTTAACTTTCTTCTAATTCAATTCATGTTCACGACATCATTACATTACTATAAATAAAACTGTCTTTATAAGGAAACTAGTCGTTGGGGGCCACCGTAATACTTACCCACCATGGATATGTATATGAAAATAAAACATGTGAAAACTATTTATACAATACATTGCAATTCCAAAACAAAATTTAAATATTGTTAATATACATAGTAATGCTATATTAAAGAACTGCTGATTACCAATTTCGACAAATTATATAAAACGCCAAACTACTCAAGTAGTACCGATCTGCGTAAAAGAAACATCCTTATAACTCCAAACATAATAATTCTATTAACTAACAATTAACTGCGTCGGATTAAGCGTCTCATTTCCAATTAAAATATACCTCTGAATTGAAATTTGAATGAAATACAGGGCCAAGAAAAATCGAAGAATGTGGAAAACAGGATTACAAATATCTCGGCAATTAATAATTCGATCGACTTTGTTCTATATGCAAAATGTGTGTTATTTTATTGCCTTTTACGTTCATTCCTTAGAACAAAAAAATTCGAAAATTTTTATACACCTTTCATCAGAACGAATTTTTCGAGAGTCCGAAAAAAATAGTTCCGGATATTTTAATAACAATTTTAATTTTTCTTAAGAAAGGTGTTATAGTAAAAATAAAATACATTGACATGTTTCGGAACCGTCAAATAAGTTCCATAGTCATAATATATAATATAAAGTCATAGTCATAATATAAAACAATTTTTTTATATTATGACTTTGGAACTTATTTGACGGTTCCGAAACATGTCAATGTATTTTATTTTTACTATAACACCTTTCTTAAGAAAAATTAAAATTGTTATTAAAATGTTTATATAAAAGGTGAATATTTTAAAATCTGAAGATTTAAAAAATCAATTGGATTTAATTAACTTTTTATCATAGTTCCGGATAATCGACGTTACTGATATTAAATAGGCTTCGTCCCATTCTTACATATAACTACATACAAAATTTCAAGTCTCTATCTCAATTTGTTCGAGAGATAGAGCGTTTACAGACAGACAGACGGACGGCAAAAAAAATTTCTAAAAATATGTTTTTCGGTATCTTCACTATCTAAAACGTGTAAATCCGTCAAAAATTTTTTTTTCGATTTTCAAAACGATTGCAAGATTTACCCTATACTACGTATGATGGGTAAGTAAAATGCATAAGAATATAATATAATAAAACTGCGACTTTATTAAAACATGACAACTTAACTTAAAATTCTCATTTTTCACCTTCTGCAACCCTTCGAAGAAAAACAAACTGAACATATTGTTCGCTCCTCTCTCTCCTCTGTAAAAACGGCACCAGGTGGGCGCGGAAGCAATTGTTTTTTTTTCTTTCGGTTGTAATCAGAGTTAGATTGGCACCTGTGCGAGTAGGATGTTCTATCCGAGAAATAAATATTTTTTGTGAGAAACAAGCGTTTTTAATGGTGTCGTCTTCAGTTGGCCCGTTCGACCGTGAGGGCCGGAGACCTATGGATGTGTTTTAGTGTTTTAATTCGAGAAAAAAAAACAAGTATTCAGTGTGAGATATTATGAATAATAACAAAGACATATCATGATAAATAAAAAATTGTGAAAAAAAGAACAATTGAAGAATAACAAAGAAGTTTCGTGAAGAATTAGTTATTGTTTTCGAATGCAAGAGTTTGTGATATTCATTATATGATATGAAGAGATTAATCAACATATAGGATTAAGAAAGATAAGGATTAGGAACCGTTTCGAGGTAACGGTGAGTACACTTTTTAGATAAAGTTGTTATTGTTTAATGAGTTTCGTTTTGACTTTTAAGTTGATTTTGTTAGTTTATTTTCGGTTTGAAATTTAATGTTGAAGTGATTTTGATTTCGAATAAGTTTTATAACTTAGAGTTTAGTTTCGTTTTAATTTGAATGTTTTGAGTTTGATTTTTATTTAATGAAATTACTTGGGTTCTCTTATCGAACAAAATGTCGTTAACAAAATTAAAGAAAAATGAGTTAATTGAGGTTGCTGAAGAACTTCAGCTTACGCTTCCTACGAGGCCGACAATACTGTCGATAAAGGAATTAATTGAAACGAGTGAAATTTATAAGAATAATTATGACCTTGTGGAGACTGTTATTGAATCGGTGACTCAAAAAGAAAAAGACAGTGACAAAAGGGCTGAACGGGAGAGATTAGAGAGGGAATCGGCGCTTGAATTAGAAAAAATTAAACTTGCGCAGTTAGAAAAACAATTAGAACTTAGTAATATCCAGAAAGAAACGTCGAATAAATTCAGTGAAGTAGCAATAAAAAGCGATTCTGAATTATCAAATTGTAGTTTAGAAAATTTGTTAAAAAGTGTTAAAACATTAACCATTCCACCCCCTTCGCGCGCAGAATCGTATAACCTTTTTTTCCAGTCACTAGAAAAAGCGTTTAAAACAAAGAATGTTCCGGAGGACTTTAAAGCAGAAATTCTTTTAAATATCTTAGGAGAAAAAGCCGCTAATTTAATGGTATATTTGAGTGAGGATGATTTAAGTAAATATGAAAAACTTAAAGAAGTTGTTTTAAAAGAATTTCAATCCTCCCCACACGAAGTGTTAAACAATTTTCGGAAAGCGCAAAAATTCCAAAACGAAAGTTATGTCCAATTCGCGTCGCGATTAACAGCAACATTTGATTATTATTGTCAGTTAAGAAAGGTTAATGATTTTAAGGGATTGTGTGAATTAATGATTTCCGATAAAATCTTTCATTCGTTAGATCGTGAACTTCAAGTTCACATTGGTGTAAAACAAGGAGAGGATTGGTACACTCCACAAGAATTATCGAGATACTGTGATATTTATGTGTCATCTAAGAATAAATGTAAAACCGAAAATAACGCGTTTTCACGCCCGCAGTTTGGAAACAATTCTCAAAAATTTCGTAATGCATACAGTCCACAAAAGAATTCTAAGGTGTTTGTGTCGGAAGTTAAAACTCCGAAATGTGTTCTTTGTAAATCTAATGGAAATCATTATCTTGATATGTGTCCTATTTTCAAAAAAATGCTAGTTAGTGAACGAATTGAATTCGTTAAAAATAATCAATTGTGCTTTAATTGTCTTAATCACCATAAGGTTAGCAATTGTTCTGCGAAATTCAATTGTGCCATTTGTAAGAAACGGCACAGTACTTATTTACATATAGAGAAAAAATTAGATGAAGGGCGTACGCAGGGTGATGCAAGAGGTACCAATCAGGAATACAAACCGTTTGGAATGTCGGGTGCCGCGTTAGATCCAAGATCAAATGTTTTTATTCCGAAAGGAGCATGTGGTGATAACTCATCAGCCGAGAATAGAGAATCGTTATCTTTCACAGCCACAAATATTAATGTTAACAAATCACGTATGGTTTTGCTGAGTACAGCTAAAGTAATGATTGCGGATAATTTTGGAATATTCCATGAAGCGCGTGCATTATTAGACAATGGAAGCCAATCATGCTTCATATCGAAACAGTGCGCTGACAGATTTAATTTGAAAAGGGAAAAAATAAATCTTGTGGTTTCTGGTTTAAATAAATCATCGTCAGTGATAAATTCGGTGGTGAAAACAAAAATTGCGAATCATAGCAGAACTTTCGAAAAAAGAGTAGAGCTTTTGATAGTTTCGAATATAACAGATTACACACCCGCTAAGAAATTTAGCATTGATAAGCTCGATTTAGAGAATTTAACATTAGCAGACGAAAGTTTCAATAAGCCAGGTGTTGTGGATATTTTATTGGGCGCACAATTACTTTATGAAATTTTAAAATCCGGTCAAATGAGAATCCCCGAGACAGATATAATTTTGCAAAATTCAGTATTTGGATTTATTGCAACTGGGAGTGTTGGGATTGAAAATGAAACTTCTGTTCATTGTGGGTTAATTTTGGAAAATTTAGACACAACTTTGAGAAAATTTTGGGAGATTGAAAATGTTGTGGCAGAAAGGGTACAAACCGATGAGAATTTGATATGTGAAGATCATTTCATGAAAACTCATTTCAGAAATGACGATGGTCGTTATGTCGTTAGAATGCCGTTAAAGGAAGACCCGCCATGTTTGGGAGAATCAAAAGATATTGCGGTAAAAAGATTGAATTCTCTTTGGCGACGTTTGAGAAGAGAACCTGAGTATCTAAAATTGTATAGGGAATTCTTAACTGAGTATGAAGAATTAGGTCATATGCAGGCAACTAACGACAATCCAAAATACATTATGCCTCATCATGGAGTTTATAGGCCGAATAATAGTACTACGAAATTACGGGTCGTATTTAATGCTTCTCAAGTAACCTCATCTGGACAATCTCTTAATGATAAGCTATATTCTGGATTTGTTGTCCAAGATGATTTATTTTCAATTTTGTTGAGATTTAGGAAGCATACTGTAGTGTTCACCGCGGACATAAAAAAGATGTATAGGCAAATTTATATTAGTCCCGATCAGTGCGATTTACAATGTATTTTATGGAAGGGTAATGAGAATGAAATTATACGCGTTTTTAAGTTGCTCACTGTTACCTACGGAACCAAATGTGCACCGTTTTTAGCAACGAGAGTGCTTCAACAGCTATGCCACGATGAAAAGGAGAAGTACCCTTTAGGTGCCGCTGCTGGCCAGGATTTTTATGTTGATGACATCCTCAGCGGTGCAAATGACATATCTACGGCGATTGAACTTCAGAGACAGTTAATATCTCTCTTAAATGCTGGTGGACTGGAACTTCACAAGTGGAGCTCTAACAATGAATTGTTATTGAAAAATGTTTCTTCCTCAAAAAAGGAGTATGATTTTGATTCTGGGGAATCGGAAACTGTAAAAACTCTCGGTCTCCTATTTAATCCTAAAAATGATACATTTTGTTTTAAAATTCAACATTTTGAGAATTCTGTAACCAAGAGAGCAGTCTTATCAGACATTGCACGGTTATTTGACCCTTTGGGTCTTTTAGGTCCTGTGATAGTCACAGCAAAAATTTATTTGCAGAAGTTGTGGCTCCTTAAGCTTGATTGGGATGATGAGATTCCACTGCGAGAAAAAAAGGCGTGGTTCAAATTTCGCCAAGAACTGACAGAGTTGAGACATTTGCAAATTGATCGCCACGTTTTATGGCCAAATTCACAAAAAATAGACTTGATAGGATTCGGTGATGCGTCTCAAGAAGCGTATGGCTGCGTTCTTTACCTTCGATCTATCTCCGAATCAGGCGAATCCAAGGTGTCACTCCTGTGTAGTAAATCGCGTGTGGCACCCCTCAAGAAGATTACGATCCCAAGATTAGAGCTCTGTGCCGCAGAGCTGCTTTCGAAATTAACTGTCAAGGTACTTTCATCCTTAGATGTTCAAGTTCGTGGAGTATACTTATACTCAGATTCGACAGTAGTGCTGGCATGGATTGCTTCACCACCTCAAACTCTTAAAGTTTTTGTGTCAAATCGTGTCTCGAACATTCAAAATAGTACTAAAGACTTCTCTTGGAACTATGTAAAAACTTCTGAGAATCCAGCTGATTTAATTTCACGTGGTGTTAGTCCGACGAAAATTCTCGATTTAAAACTGTGGTGGAATGGGCCTGATTTCTTGCGCAGTCAGGAAAGTTATAATTTTGAGAAGGAACTGTTAACTGTAGCTGAAACACAGGAGTTCCAGCAAGAACTCAGACCGAACTGTAATTATAAGAACTCCGAACTAAGTTTTATCAATGAAATTTCAGACATTGATTATTTATTTAATATCACTAATTCTTATGTAAAGCTAATTAGAATCATTAGTTTTATTTTTAGGTTTATTTCTAATCTGAAATCTTGTGCAAAGGAAAAGGGACCTTTATCTCCTGCTGAATTGAAGAAAGGTAAAATGGTTTTAATAAAATCTGTCCAATTGCAGGTATTTTCTAGGGAGATAAAGGCTTTGAAGGAGAAAGGGAAAATTAAAGAATTTAATGTAAGTAGTTTATCTCCTTTTATTGATGATGAAGGAATTCTTCGCGTGGGTGGCAGACTAGTAAACTCTAATTTACAAGGGGATGTTAAGCACCCCATACTGTTGCCTAAAAGTCACAAATTTACGCAAATGATTTTTAATTATTTTCATGTAAAAAATTATCATGTGGGCCCCCAAACTTTGTTATATGCTGTGCGCCAAGAATATTGGCCTCTGGGGGGACGATCAATTGCAAGAAAAACTGTACATAATTGTGTAGTATGTTTTAAGGCTAGCCCTAAGCAAACAAGCCAAATTATGGCACCTTTACCCAAAGAAAGAGTAACCATTAATCCACCTTTTTCAAATTCAGGCCTAGATTGTTGTGGACCTTTCTTAATAAAATATAAAAATCAAAGAAAGGGTGTTTATCAAAAAATTTATGTATGTGTATTTGTTTGCCTTGTGACTAAGGCCGTTCATTTTGAAATGATTACTGAGTTATCGGCTGAAGCCATGATAGCCTGTTTAAAGAGATTTTTTGCACGCAGAGGTTTGGCAGCTCATCTTTTTTCTGACAATGGCACTAACTTTCAAGGTGCTGCTTCCCAAATAAGGGAAGTATTTGCCTTATTTAAAAATACTGATGTAATTAATTATTTGTGTTCTGAAGGTGTGTCATGGAGCTTTATCCCTCCACAGTCACCTAATTTTGGGGGACTCTGGGAAGCGGGGGTAAAGTCTTTCAAACACCATTTCAAAAGAGTTGTAGGTGAGCACAAACTTACATTCGAGGAATTTTTAACAGTGAGCAATCAAATCGAGGCAATTTTAAATAGCCGACCTCTAACACCGCTTTCAGCTGACCCTAATGATTATAATGTTTTAACTCCAGGGCATTTTTTAATCGGTAGGTCACTTAACGCTTTACCTGAGATTGACTTATCATGTATAGAAAATAATCGATTGTCCAAATGGCAACTATTAACAAAATTGGTTCAAACTATTTGGAAAAAATGGACCAGAGATTACTTAAATAACTTACAGCAGAGGTCCAAGTGGCACATA
Source organism: Maratus speculifer (assembly GCA_964019185.1). NCBI lineage: Eukaryota > Metazoa > Arthropoda > Arachnida > Araneae > Salticidae > Maratus > Maratus speculifer. The sequence goes on along the minus strand of CAXHSM010000543.1, from coordinate 221,332 downwards.
AGTAATAATGACATTAAACCAAATATGGTTGTACTATTAAAAGAAAACAACTTACCAGTTTGTACCTGGGTAATTGGTAGGATAGAAAGTGTAATTCGTGGGAATGATGAAAAAATAAGAGTAGTTTTAGTAAAAACGCCTAAGGGCATTTATAAGAGAAGTATCTCTAGTGTAGCAATTTTACCTATTTCAGATAATGTTATGGAAGCTTGTTAAATTTTGCTATTGTATAATTATTAATGAATTTGATATTTTATTCGTATATTCTGATTGTATATATATTGTGTTATTTTCATTGTATCTATTGTGTGTTTAATTGAAATTGTATATCATTACTAGTGTAAATTGATTGAAACCTTTGGGTTTCAAGGGGGGGAGGATGTTCGCTCCTCTCTCTCCTCTGTAAAAACGGCACCAGGTGGGCGCGGAAGCAATTGTTTTTTTTTCTTTCGGTTGTAATCAGAGTTAGATTGGCACCTGTGCGAGTAGGATGTTCTATCCGAGAAATAAATATTTTTTGTGAGAAACAAGCGTTTTTAATGGTGTCGTCTTCACATATTATTTTACAAAAATATTTTTAAGCCCACACAATATTTTTCAGCCAATCCAATATTTTTCAAAAGTTGGCGCCACTGGACAGAGGCATGATAAATTTTATTATTGTTCCATTTCTACTTTTTCACTAGACACAGTACCTTTGAAATCGTCTCTTAAATTTACAATGTAATATATGTGGTGGTACAATATTTAGTACCAAAAATTAAATAAAATTTTTAAAAAAATCTTGTAGAACAGCCTATTTTACTAAAATTTAAGTTAAAAAAATAACTTTTTAAAAATTCCTACTACTTTTATAACCATTTACACGCCGAATTAATATCGCAATGTAATTATAATTTTGTTTTTCCTATATTACAGCTTCAAATGTTTTAATTTAAGCATACAAATTTAGAAAATAACAAAAAAAAATATTTCTGCGGGTTCTTTTTTTGGCTGTTTTCAATTCAGTAATCGCATTTTGGAACAGGATTATTGATTAACAACCTATGAAAATATAACAAATTATTTTCCACTTTATGCTATTGTATATTATTCTATTTTTTTTTTCTCGAATTCCAAAAACATTTAGATTCCTAGCGGTCAAATGTAAGAAATATAGAGAAAACGATAAAAGCAAATAATATATTCTTTATGCAAATTAATGAATTTACATATTCCTTATACCTATGATAAATGCTTAAACATAAATATTTTTCTTTTCAGAAGTTTAAATCAACCTTATATTTTATAGGAAAAATAAGGACATCGTTTTTATGTTGGAAAATATATGTTTTGTGTTACAAATAATGCAATGTTTCCATTTGGGAACATTGGCGTTTAAACGGTTAAGTATGAATATTTTTACTTCGATTTTTTTCTCAGATTCATTAGAATATGCTACATAAAACTGTGCATGGATTTTTAGCTCACAGGCTATCATAGCCTGAGAGCTTATGTGCCCGTCCGTTCTGTATGTACGTTCGTTCGTACGTTCGTGCGTAACGCGATAACTCATGATAAAAATATCCGATCCACTTGAAATTTTGTATGTAGGTATATCCTGACAAGGCGCTTCCCTGATTAGTTTTTGGAGTTCATTCGATATGTATAAGAGGGGGAACGGGGGTCTCATACCCCTCCCCTTAGTTAATATAAATGGGATTTTCATGCAGAATTAAGTTTTCGTTCAAAATTTAGATTAGGATAATTCTGATGAGGCGATTCCGTGACTGTTATTAGGTGTTCATTGAATAAGTATAAATAGGGGGAACAGGGGTTCTAATGCCCCCCCCCCCTTAATTTATATAAATGGGTTTTTCAAGCTGAATTATCAGATTTCGTTCAAATCTCTGAATAACTTTGGAAGTTTAATGGTTAAGTATAAAATAGGAGGATAACTCCTCTTAAATTATATATAGGGTTTTTATTAAGAATTTTTCGATTTGCTCTGAATTTTGGATATAGATTTTTTATATGATAAAGCATGTCCCTGATTAGTTTAGGGGGTTCAATGATTAAGCATAAAAAGGGAAAATGGGGGAGATGTTTCCTCTCCTTAATTTGTTTTTCGAATGGAATTAACCCTTGAAAATACAAGGCTGTAATGTACAATTAGTATGCGTAGCCTGTGAGCTCAATGCCATCAGTTTAACTGGGCAACATTCTTTTTATTAGATGTATGGGGATTTCACATTTAATATGGCTTTTTTTTTCTTTTTTTGTGAATTTTAAAAAATATAAGAGGTTCAACAAACTCTCAATTTAAATATTTTTTTAACAATAACTATAGACTTGAATATTAAATACGTGCACAAAAATACTAAATATACCATGGAGAACAAGTTAAAAAAAAAATCAAACCTCTATCTAAATTAACAAAAAAGACTTAGTATTTTTCTAACCAACAAGTTGTAAAAATACACTGTTAAAAGTGAAGGTGACAAACCGGTGCCATTTGGGACCCGGTGGTGAAAAAGCCCTAGGGTCCACTGGAACCCGGGGCATTTGGAACCCTAGGATGCCATAGGGGCTTGGATATGTGGTTGCAGTGCCGACAGTTCTCTTACTGGATGATTGGAGCTAAATAAGGTGTCATACACTTCATATTTGCCGCAATGTGGCAACTCATCAGGTGACTGGAACCATGCGCATGTGCTGTGACGTGTGTCTTTCTGTTTTCTGTGACGGCAAGTAAAATCTATGGCTATGAGTGAATGAAGGTGAGCTCGATGGCCGAGCGGTTAGAACGCTGAGCTTGTAATCAGACGTTGTGAGTTCGAATCCTTCGACGGCCAAAAGTCGGTTTGTATTTTTTTTTTATTTTTTATTATTGGACACTCTGGATTAAGGGTGCCATCTTTTCACCCTAATTAAAGGTGTCATTCTGGCTCCTTTAGGGGTGTCACCAGTGAGACAAGCCTTTCACCCCTAAAAAGTGCAATGTGTCACCATTAGTTTTAACAGTGTATGAACAGGGAGAAAAATCAGTTTAAAGTTTTCATTTCTATGGGTCATTGTGATGGATCTATTACCAAAATTAACAATATCTTTCGATACAATAGTCGTATAAGTAAAATTAGGTGCCATAATATTTACAATTAAAGAAGCTTTCGGTTATATTAAAAAGAGAAAATCGATGTTTTTGACGAATTTCAAGGTACTTGTTCCCATAAGCACTTGCGAAACCATAAAATCCGGCAAAGAAACTTTATTTATTACTGGTTGTTTATTTTTCTTTTTACAGCATATGTCATTTATCAGTAAGGAATTTGATTCGTGTTTCATAGCTGATTTGATATCGGTCAGAACTCAAAATCAATTTTCAAAACGGACACATATTTTCAGTGGTAAGAGTAGAATAGGAATTTAGATTTGACACTTAGACTCGGTGTTGCCAGATTAGGGACTATTTTAATTAAGATTATTTGAATGTCGCCACTTTTTAAAAAATAATATAATTCGCGCTATTTTTCAGGGTTTTTCATCTATTTTTAAATAAATCGAATACCTTGTGCGTCATAAGTTCGTGCAAACTTTAAAAATCTATAAAAAAGAAGTAATGATTTACATAACGAAAATTTTTTTTCACATGGATAATAAAAAAATGATTTCAAAAGTAACCGATAGAGGGTGCTCACAAGTCATACTGAGGCGTTTATGCAAATCAGCCAAGCAATAAAACATCTGGCTAGAAATGGATTCGTCATTCGATCTCGGCAGCATGCTATCATTTCCAGATCGACCATTACGAAAGTTTCGCAATGCAATAGTTGTTCGTAAGGATCTAAGGAGCAAAAACCCACTGTTCATTAACTGGGTACTCAATTTTGTACCACGTTTTGAAGAAACTTTAGTACGACGATTGTGTTTGCCAGATATGGAAAAGACATCTCAATATGGCTGAACGCGCCCTCTATCGGAGGGATCTTTGGAAGCAATTTTATTATGCATGGAAAAAAAAAATCCAAAATTCGTCTGATCATACTCTCTCAAACTGAAAATTTTTCTGAGCATTACTTCTTTTATTATGCATTTTTAAAGTTTGCACGACTTTATGACGCACCCTGTATATATATTTCAAAAAAGCGGTGACAATCAAACATTCTGCTGACCTTTTTTTGCAACCAATCTGGCAACAGTGTTTAGACTTGTCAAACTAGTCTAATTATAAATTTTTGCGAAGTTTCTACGATTAATTCTCAATATTAAAAATTGCATTTATTTTGGTGGTGATCTCTAAAGTTAAATTTGTTCCTGTTAGATTCAAAATCATGTATGTGTGTAAAATCATGTGAATTATTGTGAATTGACGAAAAGTTAGAAATTTTTTAATTCTTAAAACCTTGTTTCTATTTAACCCTTGAGCCCATTTTTACCGACATCAAAATTCTGTTTTACATAAATTTTTGGCTCTTTTCTTAGAAATGTGTATTATAATTAAAAAGTTGTGGATTTTATCAGGTTTTTATAAAAAATCCTCCCTCACCTCTTGGTCCGATTTCGTCCATTAATGAACTTGACCGAGATTTTCAATCTCTTGATTTTATGTACCAGTTTGGAATAGATTTGTACAGAATTATGGACGTTATCATATCCATAAAAAAGTTATATACATATCCTTAAAAAAGTTATATACATATCCATAAAAAAGTTATATACATATCCTTAAAAAAGTTATATACATATCATAAAGTATAGAAAGCAAGCCCCCTTTATCAGACAATAGATTCTAATGAATTTAAATAAGAAAATTGGGAGGATGGCGGTATATTTGGAATTTAGAAAATTTCACAGGGTTTTTGTATATTTTTCAAAATAAAATCCGATCAAATTAACATTTTTTGGTTTTGAAATCCCCCTTCCATATAAGCTAAGTAGTACCTATATCGTCAAAGATGAAATTCAAAATGGAAGAAGCAATGTAGCATGTAAATTGTTTCCTGCCGGTTTATATTTTTAGCAAATGTTATTCCTGATGATGGTTTTGAAGATTCAACCGAAACACAGAGTTTTATTTTATACATGTTTTTTATTTATTATATCATGTTTGAATTTATGATTAACGTATACATGGGATAGCAACCTCTAATTTGACACTTTAATACCTGATATTACAATGAAAAATCTTTAATTATTTGCTCCGATTTGTTTTATAAATTTTATTTTAAATTTCTCCAGCCGTCAAATCTCCCACAATCCACTTTCACTTTTAATTATCGCACAAAAACAATTTCATTTGTTATGACAATTTTTAATATGACAAAAATGTAATGTTTAGGAAGTGGCAAATTATTTTAAAAACTAGTCGTTGGAGGCCACCGTAATACTTACCCATCATGGATATGCATGGCACAATATATGAAAACATAACACATGTAAACAATTTATAAAATGCATTACAATTCTAAAACAAAATATAAACGTATATTTAAGTATTTTTAACACATAATCATGCTCTATTAATGAATTTCTGATGACCCAATTTCGAGAAATTGTATGAAACGCCAAACTATTCAAGAAGCACTGAATTGCGTAATAGAAACATCCTTATAACTCCAAAAATAATAATCATATTCACTAACGGTTTCTTGCATCGAATTAAGTATCTCATTTCCAATTAAAAGATATCTTTGAATTGAAATTTGAATGAAATACAGGGTCATGAAAAATCAAAGAATGTGGAAAATAGGATTAGAAATATCTCGACAACCAATTATCCGATTGACTTCGTTTTTTATGCAAAATTTGTGTTATTTTATTGCCTTTTACGTCCACTCCTTAAAATAAAAGAATTCGAAAGTTTTTATATACCTTTCATCAGAACGAATTTTTCGAGAGTCCGAAACAAATAGTTCCGGATAATCGAGGTTACTGATATTAAATAGGCTTCGTCCCATTCTAACATACTAAGCACATACAAAATTTCAAATATCTATCTCAATTTGTTCGGGAGATAGAGTGGTTACAGACAGACAGACAGACACACAGACGGACGGACGGAAAATTTTTTTTTACTAAAAATATGTTTTTCGGAATCTCCAGTGTCCGAAACGTGTAAATCCGTCAAAAAAAAATTTCGATTTTCAAAACGATTGCAAGACTTACCCTATACTACGTATGATGGGTAAGTAAAAATGTTCGTAATTTCTTCAAATTTATCTCAAACAATTTTTATTTAGGAAAAAAATTATGAGTATAAATCAAAACCATTCAATAAATCTATCACTATCGAATTTTATTTTTAAAAAAAATATTCATTGGTGCCGGGCAAAGATTACATTAAAATTAAAATTATAAATTTTTAATATAAAAACATGCTTGATAAATTAAAATTCGTTTTTAATTAAAAAAATATCGGATTTTATATTTAGTGTTTAAGTCTACCTCAAATGACTTTTATTTTAAACGGAGATTAATTTCTGGAAATGGAAAGAAAAAAATAATTCGTTCATTGAAATGAATTTAATACGATAAAGTTAAATATTTGATTATAGTTAAAAATTATCTTTTTAATGACAATAACTATATTTCTATTCAATTTTCAAGTCTGTCGCAATAGTTTTTTTTTTTTTTTTTTTTTTTTTTACTTTAAACAAATTATTTATAATGAACAAAAACTATTTTTTTTACTATGGTAAGGGCTGCGCAAATATAACGTTATCAACTTTCTGGAAATTTTTGACCTCCTCCCCCTCTTTTGATAGCATACGTTATCATCCCTTGATTTCCGCCCCCCCCCCCCTCCTGGTAACAATATCATTATCAAAATGTATTTTTTTTCTTTTTGAAATGATATCCAAAAAGGTTACATTTATTTTTCGCAAACTTCATTGATTCAAAAGAAGAGAAGTCAATAACATATCGGTTTATATGAAATATCACTTAAAAGAAATAGTTACCATTTAAAAGTATTTTATTATAGCTTTTTGTCACGTGATGCATTTAATAGTAATAAAGTCTTGTTGCACTTGTTGAGGGGTGGGGAGTAGATAGAAATTCTTATCAATAAAGCAAGTGAACAACTTTTTCTTCCTTTTATTAGTGAGCTCAAGCTTTATTGCAAATGTACTCCACACATGATTTCACGAACCGTGATTATATATGCATACACATGTGAAGACGAATAGAATGTCAAACGCTAGGGTATTCCATACATTTTAGAATTAAATAATTTTGTAACAATTTAGTGATTTTAATAATAACTTTATATTTTCATAAAAATAGATAATCGACTAGAAGAAAAAAAATGATAACATACTATTTTGAACCAAAACCATGTTACAAATAAAAAGAGAAAATTTTGATTGAATCAAAAATGATATGCATATCTAAAGGCAGACCCCATATCCCGCTAGGGATATCTTACGATAATATTTGCCAGACCCTGCTTCTCCTCTAAAATGATTGCTTTGTATATACACAGCTCCTAACATAAAATATATGCCATAAGTTAAAAAGTATTTTTGTAGCAAATATTTTATTTTTCTTAAGTTTTCAGTTTTGTCAAAACCTGCTTAAAAATATAATTAAATTAAATTAAATAAAGGGAAAATATAATAGTTATTGCAAAAATGTGCGCATGTGTGCGTGCGTGTGCGCGCATATTGTTAAATATCTGTTTTTATTACTAAAGGCAACAATGCTGCATTTGTTTGACGAATGAAAAAAACAATTGTATCCCAACAATTTAAGATCATATATGATAGAATTTAATGTTGAAATTAATAAAAATGAGTAAACAAAGCAACAATGAAAATAAGTTCAACAATGAAAAGAGAAAATTATGTGAGAAATTTTTCAACAAATATTTCTTTGCAATCAAAAAGCGGATTACAAGTACGTTGTAATTTGTGATTGTCTTTATCAAAAAGTGATAAAAAAGCGATATATTTTGCGAAAAGCGATTTAATTTTGATGAAAAATGGAGAGTCTACGTAAAAAGTATAAACGTGGCGAAATTGACCAAAAAACCTACCGTGAAAAAGTTACGGAACTCACCATCTTGCATTTGGAGTCGATCGATTACAAGTACATAGGGAAATTAGCCGATGGAACCCACGGAGTCGTTGTTGAATTGAAAAGTCCTAAATCAGCCCTAAAAGTGGCAGTAAAAATAGTCATTGATGAACTCGTGACAGATGGCGAAATAATCACTTGGTCTAAACTTGTTAACGAACACATTCTTCCACTCATAAAATTTCAAGACATAGCAGAAACTAATGCAAAAGCTTTCTTCACTCAAAAACATCCAGCAACTTTAGAAGATAAGCTTAAACAAAGTTCCTTCCTCTCTAAAAGTAATGGATTTGAAAATGCAGTGACTTGCATCAAGGATATAACCAATGGGATTCACTATCTACATAAGGAGGGCTTGTGCCACTTGAATTTACAAACTGATCATGTTCTCTTAAAAGCTAACAATAGAGCCAGAATAGGCAGTTTTGGATATCTCACCTCCAAAGATACAGAAGAATTTAAATATGGATCGTCTGCTATTTTCCGCCCTCCAGAGGCTTATCAGACAAGTGAGAAAATAGATGGCCAGAAATTTGATGTCTGGTCTTTGGGTATACTGGCGACAGAAATCTTCACTGGGCAATATCTTTCAAAACAGGTGTCTAAAAGGAATATGGAGCCTACAAATTGGTACTTTGAACTTTATGAAGCAATATTTGATGTGTTGGAGAAAAACAAATTTAAGGAATTGATGAAAAATACTTTCAAAAACTCTGTGGATATAGATTCAAATATAGATCGAGTTAGAAATTTTATTACATCTTGTCTCATTCTCAATGCTGAAGATCGACCTTCTGCTGAAAATTTGCTTAAACATCAACTCATTGGAGGCGAAATGGAAAAATGCTGTCTGACACAGTATGATGATATATGGGCTGAGAAAACTAATCCTATTAATCTGTTAATGCTTAAACTAGAATACGGAAACCATTCTTTTTCAGATAATTATGCTTTTAGCTCAGAAGATGAAACTGAAAAAGTTAAGGATGTACAATTGAATGAAAGTGGAGCTAAGGATGAAAATACTCATGAAACTGATGATGAAATCTCGAAAGAATCAATGAATACTATGGATAAATCGGAATGTGAAAAGGGTGTGGATGCCAATCCTGTTGAAATACCAAAAGAAAATGAATATACTGTAGATCAGAAAATCAGTAAAGAAGAAATAATAAAACATGATGATGACACACGCTTAGCTGAAACTTCTAACTACATCAGTCAATCACATTGTGAAGAAATACTTAACTTGCAGAAAAGTGAGATAAATGAAATTTTTTGTAATCCAGACACGTTTAATGATAATAAAATGAAAACTGATGAACCACAAGCTGAAGTATATCCAATTGGTTATATAAATACATCTAAAGATGATGAATATTTTGACGCAGAAAAGTTTGACTACGTTAAAAATGATGACGATCCAAGTCAGTATGAACAAATAGACGATATTACAAAAAAAGAAAATGATATAAACACAAGTGGCCTTGATATAGAAAATGAAATGCATATTGATCACAATAATATTAAGCATGAAGAATCATCTTTGAAACAAAGTAGTTCCACAGTTTACGATTCTACTGCTAGTTCTCTGAAACCTTTGTACAGCACAGATAAAAGTCACAGAAAGAAAAGGAGAAAAAAACTTTCTTCAGAAAATTTTGACCAAATAAAAAATTCTCCAACACATACGACAAAATGGCTCTATAAACAATCTGATCAAGTAAATGATAATGAAGAGAATGTGTTTAAAAGACATGATTACAAACAAGATATTACTGAAATAATAGAAACATCAAGTTCCAGTAGTTCAGTGTATTTTAAACCAAAACGATACACTTTAGAACAAAATACACAGCATATCAGAAGAGAAGTTCCTTTATACAGCAAAAAGTTAGAAAAACAGAATACAAAACACTTGTATAGAAATGATGAACAGCTTTCCAGCGATATAATTTTAAGACAGACATCAAAAAAGAAGAAAAAACACAGACGCAAAATTGAAAAAGTCAATCCATCGACATCTTTTTTTCAAACAGTTAAAATGGACGAAGATGATGAAATAGAACCAGGCGAAATTCCACTTTTCAGAAAAAACGATAAAAACATACTTGATCACGTGGGACAAAATTATTCAGTGACATCATTAAGTGTATTTGATGCAAGTTATGATGAAGATTTAGAGGAAGGAGAAGTTGATTTAAATAACCAAGGTTCCAGACAAAATAAAAAACGTTTTAAAAAGATCCGTTCCTGGTGGAAACGACAAAAACAAAATATTTCAAGCATCTTCAAAGCCTGTATTCCATAAGTGTCAACAAATAGTACAGTTCATCAGTTAGTACAGATCCATAATAATCAGTTAGTACAGATTCATAATCATCAGAAATAGAGTATATCATCAGTTAGTACAGATCAATAATATCAGTAATAAAGTGCGCTATCAGTTAGAAATCTTGAAGTTATTTTTAAAGCATATTTGACAGTTGTATTATTGAAATAACAACCTAACCGGAAATCAATAGCAAAGAATCAATCCATAACCCGGTTCTCCAATATCCTTTTCTTTGGTGCCTCCAAAACTCAACCCGCCCGGAGTAGCATCAGTTAAATTCATTTTCTCATGTAATTTTTTTCAACATCAATAAAAAGTGCTGCTTCGGGTAAAAGTTATTGTGTCTTCTTTTTTTCTTTCTTTCTTTCTTTCTTTCTTTTTTTTTTTTTTTTGTTATTTTAATATTTGAGACTTTGTCTTCTTTTAATATTTTCATACATCCTCGATGCTTTTTTTTTTATTTTCCAATAATTAAAATGGGGGAGAGGTACATTTAATTCTTTTTTTACATGTCTTCTTAGCCGCCAACGCTTCCGCTTTTTGTGAACCAGAAAAATTTAATAGAAATTTTTGTCTTATTTAATCGTTAGATTACGATGATTTAAAGGGTAAAATTTACTCTAAAATTTTTGTGGTACAAAAAAGCATGAGATGTTGGTAGCAATGTGTTTGTTACTTTCGTTATACGTGGGAATTGCTGATTTTTGATTTGTCTTTGTGGTATTTTAGATATCATAAAATTGCTAAATATGCATATTCTTTCAATATTTTAATTAATAAAAAATAAAACCTGAATAAAGACCTGGTTTGTAAAATTTATATGAAAAAAAATTAAATATTTAAAAGTGAAATTGAAATAAAGTTCCACTCTCAAAAGGATATAAAAGGAAAACTATTGGACCAAATATTGTATAACTTGGTAATAGTTTAAAAAGGTCATAAAAATTTATTTCCCACAAAAAAAAAAAAAAAAAAGAAAAGAAAAAAAAGTTTAAATACTCACCATTAGGGGGGAGGACAAGGAATTGGTGCTGTATGCAATATTATTAAGAGAAATAATAATCATAATGTAACTTAACCCTTTTGTTACATGGGTTTAACATTTGTTGTACACTGTAAAAAAAAAAAAAAAAAAAAAAAAAAAAAAAAAATGTACTCCTACTTATGTAAAGTTGCCGAAATCTGCATAACTACTGACATTTTAGCTGTACACTGTACAAAAAAATTACATAAATCTACAAAACTAGATTTTGTAAAGCTACAGAAATCTGTAACTTTACAAACGAAAACTTCTAAAATTACAGTTATCTTACTAAAATTTTATCTGTAACCTGGGTTACAGTTACATTAAAAAAATCTCGGAATTCCAGTTTCCTAAAAAATTCTTCGTAACTTTACAGATTTTTTTTTTTTTTCATGAATCTTTGCTGTTGCCGTTACATAAAAAGTTCTAGGAATCCCAGTTTCCTAGAAAACTTTTAGTCACTTTACAGATTTTTTTTTTATTTATTATTACTTTTTTTTTACAGTGTACCTTTAAGAAACATTGACGTAACAAAATCACCATCAGGCAATAATTGCGACAAAAGTCGGCTGCGTTATACGTGTAAAAAAATCTGTTCGTGTTCTTAAAACTTTAAATCACAAATTAGTGATCCCAAAATTTTAATATCGCAAATCATTATGTTGGACATTGCACTGAACATATTTTAGGAAACGATTAAACACAATTTAAACCGATGTCTTCAAGTCTTATTTCGGTACTACTTGTCGACCCATTTCGCCAATTTATAAAAAATCGCCAAACTAATAACTAAATTATGCATGTTGACATAAGTTTTAGTTTAAACAACAAAAGAAGAAATAAAGTTGTAAACATTAATAAAAATACGAATAAAAAGTGGAATTAAAAATCACCCGATGACGTTTTAAACATGTGTATCGTGTTTAATGTCGCTGAATGTGACATTCACAATCATCCATTATTGGCATTTAATCCTACAGTTTGGCGATAATTTTTTGGTCGACGGGATAACCAAGTAGTACCCTTATTTTGATTAAGAATATTGAATACAGCGCCACCCTCCCTTTCCTGGTGATGGGTATTTGAAAAAAAAAAAAAAAAAAATACTGGAAATAAATTCCCATCACTTCTTTTAAATTATTACCAGTTACCATTATTGAGGTAAAATAAGTTTTATTTATATAATTTATAAACAAATCTCGATTGAAATATTTGAAATTTTACTCATTTTTACAGATATTAGCTAAAACCTTATTTTAACCTTATATTTCTTACAAGTACAATTATTAACACAAAAATATTGTGAATCATTCCATGGTAACTTACGATACATTCAAAACTATTTTCAGTAAATTTAGTAATATAACACACACACACAAAAATATATATATATATATATTCAAAATGTAAATTTGACTTGGTTTGCTAATTAAACTTATTCAAAGCCCAATTCAGATGAAAATTACCGAATTTTGGTGTTATATATTAAAAATTGGTAGGTATATTCATTATAGTAATTGACATTACATAAAGAGGAATGTGAGTTATCATATAAAGTGTAAATTTCATTATTATTTTTTAGGCAATTTTCCTCCGAATTGACCTTTAAATAAGTTTCTTTGACAAATCATATTAATTTTACATTTGAATATTTTTTTTGTGTCATATTACTAAAATTACTGCAGTAAATTGTTTTAACTGTAGCGAAAGTTGCCATGAAATGATCCTTGTGTTAATAATTAAAAAATAAATATAATAAATATTATAATTATAAAATTAAAATTCCTTATATTATTCAGACCTATGGAATTCAAATGAGAAAGTGAATTTCAACGCTCGCCTTTATCTAAAATTTAAAACTAGTCGAGGAGGACCACCGTAATACTTACACATCCTGACTATGCATAATATAAAATATGAAAATAAACAATGTGTAAACTATTTATAAAATACACTGCAATTCCAAAGTAAGATTTACATGTATATTTCATTATTTTTAAAGCATAGTAATGCTCTATTTCTGAATTGCGATTACCACTTGATTATCTGGTCGAATCGCCAAACTGCTCTTAAATTATACAAACTGGCATAATTTTTATTTTAAATTACGAAAAAAAAATTTGCAGATTAATAAAAGTACAAATAAAACGTCGAATTAAAAATCACTTGATGACGTAGCAAACACGTATAGTGTCTTTAATGCCCAATGAATGTGACATTTATGATAAGCTGTTATTGTCGTTTAATCTTATAGTTTAATGATAGTTTTTTGATCGACGAGTTAATCAACTACTATTGAATTGCGTAAAAGAAACATCCTTATAACTCCAAAAATGATAATCCTATTGACTGACAGTTTACTGCGTCAGATTAAGTATCTCATTTCCAATTTAAATATATATTTGAATTGAAATTTGAATGAAATACAGAGTCAAGAAAAATCGAAGAGTGTGAAAAATAGGATTACAAATATCTCAGCAACTAATTATCCGATCGACTTCATTCTTCATAAAAAATTTATGTGTTTTATTGTTGTTTACGTTAATTAGTTAAAATAAAAAATTTCGAAAATTTTTATGTATCCTTCATCAGAACAAATATTTCGAGAGTCCGAAAAAAAAATAGTTCTGGGTAATCCAGGTTACTAATATTCAATGAACTTCTCATTATTATATACTAAGTACACACCAAATTTCATGTCTCTATCTTAATTTGTTCGGGAAATAAAGTGTTTAAAGACACACAGACAGACGGATGGCAATTTTTGTTTCCCTAAAAATATGTTTTTCAGAATCTACAATGGCTGAAACGTATAAATCCGTCAATTTTTTTTTTTCGATTTTTAAAACGATTGCAAGACTTATCCTATACTACGTATCATGAATAAGTAGAAATCAAATTTTTTCTATCAATCTATTCTATTGGTGAATCTACATAGCCTGTGGACACAATCAGAGTTTTTTCGCGATTTCCCCAAATTTATTTATTTATTTATTTATTTTTGGATAAGGAGAGTTTTGAAAATCACATCTTCATTTGCATAAAATAGTCAGTATTAGAATTAAAGGTATTCTTTCAAATAGAGCGATTTTTTAATGTTTAGATTCACTGTTTAGATTACCCTCATAGCATACATGGTCACAGTGACGTCACTGTGAGTCACTTTGGTCACATCCCATCTTTGACCAAAATGTCACCACTCAGTGACGTCACATTGTAACTGAGATGTGACTTTTTTTAAATTTTTTAGAAAACTACAAATATTCTTCAAAACATGTTATTTACTTTAAAAAACATGTTTTTGGCAATTTAAATATCGTTGCTTTTGTCACAGTTTCGTCACAATGCTAATGTCAAAGTAGTCACAAATTACGCATTTTTCACAAATTTGTCACACCGTGACTTCACAAAGTGGTCACAATGTGACGTCACAAACGAGTTCTAAAACTGCCATAACGACTTCACATTTTAGTCACTGTGACTTCACATCGACAATCGATGGTCACAAAGTCACAATGTGACTTCACAACGACGTGGCAGTGACGTCACCATGCCTTACGGGTAATGATAATGGTCTTTAACTTTTAAATAGCTGCGAAAAGCATAAGAATTGGTAAGATACAATTTATTTTTGTATTTTTGCAATAAAGATTTTGACGCATCCATTTTGTGAAGAACAAACCTTTCATAATGGGGAGAAAACCTTGCCATATTTGAGTGCAGCCTATCAAAAGACATTTAAAATAGAAAGCGGCTGCAAAAATCATTAACTCATCAAGTTAAATGCTGAATTTCAGAATTAATTAAAATTTGATTAGCATAGTAAAATGCAACTGCCCTTTCAAATCATATCTTGGTAAGAAAACACTTGTAAATGCGTTTTTAGTGATTGATTGGTACTTTTACCATTGTGTTTTCCTGCTTCTAAAGCTCCATTTTTGACACCTTTCGATACAAGAAAACACAATGATAAAGTACTAAAATCAATTCTGCAGATGATTTCCACAAAGATATGACCTTGACAGACTTGTTGCATTTCAATATGTTAATCGGGTTATGCCTAATCCTGGAATTTCAGCTTTCAACTCGATGAAAGGATTACCTGCGTAGCTGTCTCCCGATCTAATTAAGAAATACTTTTTAAAAAAAATTTAAAGAGAAAAATGTTGCAGATCTATATAATCATGATTTGAATACCCTCTTGATTTTTATTCAAAAACCGTAATTTTTTTAACAGTTTGATGAAAGCTTTTTTAAAAAAATTTTAAATGATTGACAAAAATTAGACAAAAATATAGTAG
The DNA here is from genome assembly GCA_964019185.1 of Maratus speculifer. NCBI lineage: Eukaryota > Metazoa > Arthropoda > Arachnida > Araneae > Salticidae > Maratus > Maratus speculifer. The sequence goes on along the minus strand of CAXHSM010000543.1, from coordinate 205,617 downwards.
ATACATTGATATGTATTAAAAGTAGACATATTTTTTATTTCAAATAAATTATTCAAATTTCAGCATAGCAAAAATATATACAGCAGTCTCTCATTTTCCAAATGCATTTAAAACGTTTGCCATTTTCTTAATTAACAACGGCAAAAAATGTTAAAATAAAGTTCCAAAATGTTCTACAGCATAAGTGAATAATATTGCACAAAATGGTACGACAGTCAACATTATTAGATTATTGAAATTAATCTAAACTGCTATTTTGTGAAATGCATGCCACACTGGTGAAAATGACAATGATCTTCTTTACAAACTGCTATACATAAAGTATCTATCAAAAACGATGTATGTTACAGAAGGGAGTTTGAACAAAAAGTGAAGAAAAAATAGCTGTTCATTTTGCTAGTCAAAATTAGCACAAAACGACAAATTTACGTGATCGAAAATGATGAAACAAAGTGATTACTAACAAATAACTGCATTAATAAAAGTGAAACTGAAGTGAATCGATGCAAAGTCTAGAAATAGCCTGGCAGATGAAAAAAGGGATTAAAATATCCAAAAGAGATGCAGTTAGTGAAACATTTTCAACCAACTTGGACTGTCTTTACACATGATGCTTCCACATTACCCACACAGCAAAAGTAGGTAACGCCTTTGGTCAGAATTGCTGCTTAATTCTTCAACAGCAGCTTCAGAAAATGTAAACTTCTGAAGATTTAGGGCACTTTAATAAGTAGAGTTGCCATATCCTTTTCCAATAAACTTCTTAAATTGTTTTCTTCAACGCATAATGGTGGCAGGTCTGCGGAAATCGTCAATATTTTCGTCTACTTTATCCGGCGTTGAGATGAATGTTGGCTTCTCGTCACTATAGTGCACGCCGCCCGAAGGAGCAAGGGCAGGATTCTCGTACATACCTTTCCAAGCTCTACGTTCTTCTTCATGCGTGTAATAATGTGCGATATGACGACGGTAGACGATAATAATGACGAGTATGACGCACACGATGAATACAATGATGGAAACAGCTACGATAAGACCCACTTGTGATGTATAAGCTAAATACTGTCGATCATATATGGCATTTAGACAAAATAATTCATCAACAGGAATTGTATGCACATATCTTCCGACCCTCTCAGGCGGCTGGTGACATCTGAGACAATTATTAGACGTGCAGTTCTGTTCCAAGAAATTAGAGTCATTTAACCATTGTAAAAGAGGTCTCAAAGCACACGATGAGCAGTCGAAGGGGTTACCATAGAGATTCAGAGATTGGAATGTTGTTATGTTTGACAAGGTCTGCAAGAAAGGCTTGGACACACTTGACAGAAGATTATGGGACAAATCCAATTGTTCCAGATTTTCTAGTGGTACCAAAAACATTGGAATAAGATGATTTAAGCTGTTTCTCGATAAATTCAAGAATTTTAAGTTCCCGTTATGAATGAAAGTACCAGGGAATAAGGTATTGATCAAAAGATTAGAAGCTTGCAAATGCTTCAGAGATTTCAAGGGAGAGATGAGAAACGCAAAAGCCTGATTTCCAAGATCATTGTAACTGATGTTCAAAGTTTCAAGTGATTCTGACAATGGCTCAAAAGAATATTTTAAAACATATTCCAGACGATTATGTGACATATCCAGATATTCCACAGATGAATTAGTAAAAGCCCGTTCAGACAAAGATGATAAATCATTCCGGGAGAGTCCAAGCACGCGCAGTCTTTGCCCGTGAAACGTGCCCTCTGTGATGCTTGTCAGTAAGTTTCCATCGAGATAGAGATAGGCCAGATTAGTCAAATGTCTATATTCAGCAGGAGCCAGGGATGCAATAAGATTGTCACTTAAATCAAGCACTTCAAGCACTGGCAATTTCTGATAAATTATTGGATGTAGGTGTGTCAGACGACATCTGGATAATTTTAGAACTTTCAGTTTTTTCACATCCTGCAAATTCTCTGGTTCTATACTGCCTATGGTGTTTCCGCTTAGGTCTAGTTCTTCGAGGTTTGATAAGAGATAGAAAAATCTGAAAAGAAAAAATACGGAAGGTTTAATAATAAGCATCACTTAATTATAGAATAATTTTTATAGGCATTTAAGCATTTCAAATCTTTTGTTTAATTTTTAAGTATAAAAAAGAGAAGTACGAATATATAAAGTCCTGATTTGTAATTCAAGATACAAAACTTAAGCGTTTAAGAAAAATACACGCTACCATGTATTTTTGTTGTCTTTTAGCTATTTTTACCGTTTTACTTACCCATCATACGTAGTATAGGGTAAGTCTTGCAATCGTTTTGAAAATCGAAAAATTTTTTTTGACGGATTTACACGTTTTAGATAGTGGAGATTCCGAAAAACATATTTTTAGAAAAAAAAATTTGCCGTCCGTCTGTCTGTCTGTCTGTCTGTAAACGCTCTATCTCCCGAACAAATTGAGATAGAGACTTGAAATTTTGTATGTAGTTAGTATGTAAGAATGGGACGAACCCTATTTAATATCAGCAACCTCGATTATCCGGAACTATTTTTTTCGGACTCTCGAAAAATTCGTTCTGATGAAAGGTATATAAAAATTTTCGAATTTTTTTGTTTTAAGGAATGGGCGTAAAAGGCAATAAAATAACACACATTTTGCATATAGAACGAAGTCGATCGGATTATTAGTTGCCGAGTTATTTGTAATCTTGTTTTCCACATTCTTCGATTTTTCATGACCCTGTATTTCATTCAAATTTCAATTCAAAGATATATTTTAATTGGAAATGAGACGCTTAATCCGACGCAGTTAATTGTTAGTTAATAGAATTATTATTTTTGGAGTTATAAGGATGTTTCTTTTACGCAGTTCGGTACTACTTGAGTAGTTTGGCGTTTTATATAATTTGTCGAAATTGATGCATCAGCAGTTCTTTAATATAGCATTAGTCTGTAATATCAACAATATTTAAATTTTGTTTATGAATTGAAATGCATTGTATAAATAGTTTCACATGTTTTATTTTCATATACATATCCATGATGGGTAAGTATTACGGTGGCCCCCAACGACTAGTTTTTCTTTACGATTGTTTTAGCTTAAAAAAACTATAAATTTATGATGAGTATAGAATATGCTTACTAAAGTCCCTTGCGACCCTCTACGGCAGCTACTATATTCATAAAAGCGGTTCCGCTACTGTATAGCCTATAGGTATCTATATAACCTATACTATATAACCTATAGGTGCAGTCGTGGGAAAAAAAGTAAACATCCCCTACTAACTCCTCAACAAATTATCGTAGAAAAAAAGTTACTAGTACCAAGTTATTGGAAACAAAGTCTAATTTTGAAACATGTATATAAAATTTACTTGGAGGGCCATCTATAAATTAAAACTAACCTTTTTTTTCAATAGCAGTACCCAATTCTGGCAGCATAAATAAACTTTACACCATTCAATCAACCTAAAAAAAAATTTCATGCAATTTGTACGACAAGATTCCGAGAAATTAATTATTTTAAAACGATCAAACTTTAGGGGCTGTATCCAAATTGAATTTCAGTACTCGATAGTTGACCAAGAAAGTTCCCTTCTTGACCAAGGCGTCTTAGACGCCACTGGAAAAATCATTGAAGACTGCTAAATTATACGATAGCATAAAAAAAAGTTTCAAAATATCTAGTTACTTCTATCGTAGACGACCCCTTAAACCATCATTTTGCCGTTTTTTAAGCATAATTTGAAAATTATTTGGAAGCAAAATTTGAAATTTTGGATTTCAATAAAGCAGGACTTAATAAATCTAAACCCATAACAAAAACTGTAGATTGCAATTTATCCAGGGTTCGCACACTCCTTATATTTTGTAAGAACTCTGGCACCACTATTAATGATAAGAAAATTTACATTTACTTTTTAAGAAACAGAATTCGTAACCACCGCCTTGATTCACAAGTTTCGCAATATTTTTCTGCAGTGAAATACATTGAAAATACTGTAAAAATTTAGTGGTATTGTTGTGCGAACCTTGTTATCATTTTTTTTTAATATTAATTTCATAATTCATATCATAAAATTACATAAAATTGCAAATTCAACATATTTATGTTTGGGCATTTTAATATTATTGCTACATAAAAAATTAGCACATTAGGAGTAGAATTTCAGTAGATATTAATAAAAATATGAAAATGTAATTTAACATTAGAAGCACCAAATTTTGAATGTTTATAATTCATAACCTTGTTATTCAAATTTTTTGAAATTTGGTGTCTGAGGCATAGTTTGTACGAAATTTTGAAATATCTTATTAGAATTGGGTATTGCTATTGAAAAAAAATGAAGTTTGGGTTCGTATTAATAAGAAGTTGCCCCCTAAGCAAATTTTATATACATTTTTTAAAAGTAGACTTTATTTCTAATCGTTTTATACCGGTAACTTTCTTCTACGATAATTTGATGCGGACTTAGTAGAGAGGTGTTTAATTTTCTTTTTTCAATAAGGGAAAACTAATGATTGTAATAAATATCATGATCCACATTAACTCGTTTTTACTCCGATTGAAGCACAAATTTAATATGGAAATCAAAGTTGGTGTAGTGCACTGTTAAAACTACAGGTGACACATAGCACCTTTTAGGGGTGAAAGGCTTGTCTCACTGGTGACACCCCTACGGGAGCCAGCAAGGCACCTTTAATTAGGGTGAAAAGATGGCACCCCTAATCCAGTGTGCCTAATAATAAAATTGAAATTATAAAAATGCCTTTGTCCCTCGAAGGATTCGAACTCACAATGCCTGATTGCAAGCTCAACGCTCTAACCGTTCGGCCATTGAACTCACCTTCAATGTCTAATGTTTAAATGTCCTGAAATTCAAAGGTTGCTTTATATAAAAAGCTCGCCAAAAGTTAGCCATCCGAAGTTCTAAACGAAATTTGGGAAGCGCATGCACGGTGATAGTCTTCGTAGGAAGAAATTGCTGTTTTGATCCACCAGTGACGGCGAGTTAAAGGGGAAGGACACACGTCACAGAGCTTGCGCAAATGGCTAAAGGGTGAAAATCTTCCAACGGTATGCATTGTGCGGCACCCTAATTAGCGGGAATCATCCAGTGTGGGGTTAAAAGGCACCCCAAACACATTTTCAAGCCCGCGGGTGTCAAATGGTAACTCCTTTTCACCCCTGGGCGCCAAATGCAACTGGTTTGTCACTTTTATTTTAAAACAGTGTATTAAATTAATAATATTGAAATATTAATGTTTTTTTTTTTTTTTTTTTTTTTTTTTTTCGAAATGCTAAGATGTACGAGATCGAAGAGAGTTTTGGGATTGGCACACCTAACCAATTAAAAGTTTCTTATGAGTAATAAATGTGAAAGAGCAGATCATTGCAGCCATAATTGTGCATTCCTAAAAAGGAACAATCGATTTTTAGCAGTTCTTCAAAAGTAATCTATGATTTTTTTAACAAGGCATCAAAGTTGGTAGTAAAAGATAATAGGACTTTGTTAGTAATAATAATAATAATGCAGTCGGCTCCTTCAACCCGCAACCTAAAATCCGCACATCATCGCAAAAATAAACAATGAAATTTTTATTTCAAATATAGGGTGGAAATTACAGATTTTTTTTAAAGTTTGTATATCATTTCATATGTAATTTAACCGTTTGCACGCCGAATCAATATCGCAATGTAAGCATAATTTTGTGTTTCCTATATTATTCCTATTTCAAATATTTTAATTTATGCATACAAATTTTTAAAAAATATATATTCCTGCAGTTTTTTTTTCTGTTTACGTTGCAGTGTTCGCATTTTGGAATATGATTATTGATTGACAACCTATGCAAATATAACAAATTATTTTCCGCCACATGCTATTGTATATTATTCTTGAGTATTTTTTCGAATTCTAAAAACATTTAGATTCCTAGCGGTCAAATGTAAGTAATATAGAGAAAACGATAAAAATAAATAATATATTTTTATGTAAATTAATGAATTTACATTTTCCTTATACCTGTGATAAATGCTTAAAATATTTTTTTTTCAAAAGTTGAAATCAACCTTCTATTTTACAGGAAAAATAAGGACGTCGTTATTATGTTGGAAAATATATGTTTTGTATTACAAATAATGCAATGTTCCCATTTGAGAACATTGGTGTTTAAACGGTTAATATAAATCTCGATAATATAATTAAATTCGTGGTTTTTCATAGGAAGTATAAATTTATTTCTGAAAAAAATTCAAGATATTGCTGATAACACAGGTAATCACAATCTTTTAACTAAATGTTCATCAAGCTTTTTTTTTATTATTATTATCAAGACTGTCTAAACCTGAAATAAAACTTCCTTACTTTACGATTTTTATGTGAATTAATAGGGTACTTTTAAGAGGAAAGTTTCATCGAATAATTCAAGGAAAATGTTTCTCATCTTTATTACGTCTACTTAATTATACATTACCAATTATTTACTTGACCATTATACATTATTAATTATTCACTTTTAATAATCTAACCATTTTTAAAATTATTATTCTTGTTATTTTAGTTTTTTACATACTTAATTATTTTAATAGTTTAATAAATTGCAAGCATTCATTCTAATCTCAATTACATTATGACATTCGAATTACTATTTAAAAAATGTAAACAGAAATCTGCAAAATTCTAAAATCCGAACAAGCCCTGCTTCCAAGCAATGTGGATTATAGAAAGTATATTGTAATAATAATAAAAGAAAAAAAAATCTTCCTAATGCGTAAAAACCCATCTGCCATATTACTAAACGAAAAAACGCTGCATATGTATTTTAATTCACTCGCGAGATACTTAAAATTTGCCCGTATATTACAAAAGTAACTTATCTTAAAAATATATATAACAAACCGGACGCTCTTTTTTTAATACACTTACGAAAATTACATCATAAACTTAATGACTGTAGTAGAAAAGTTTAGCCATCTACTTTATCAATCCATGGAGGTGTTTTTTTTTTTCCCCCTGACAAAAACTTGCTTATTATGTTCTTCTCATTAATTTTAGTTCAATAAAAGAATGAAAAATATTTGGCCGTGAATAATTCAATATCAAGTGTCTTAAAATCGATTATTGTTTCACTTCAATTTTTTCGCGAGTCCGAATTTTTTTTAAATATGAGCTGTTTTTTGTAAAAGTTGGAAATATTTTTTTTCTTCTGTTTAAAGAAGAAAATATTGCTATGTTTAGCATTTATATTTACAAAGCAGAACCCCTCGAATTTCGACGAAAGAGAATTTTTAAGAAGGAACTGTCATTCATTTATAATAAACTTACAAAATTAGTTCCATTAAAAATTGCACCTTATACTGGTAAGTTTAACTCTTAAAAATATATATATTGAGCCTAAAGTTAACAAAACACTATTTCTATAAAACTCGGTTCTAGAAATTGTTAGAATTAAACCTTAATCGCATATGTAAGCAGTAAAAAATAATAGAGGTCAATTATTATGATAAAGTTATCAACTAAGGCTTTTATGCTTAATATTCTAAAATGAAAAAAAAAAAAAAAAAAAAAAAAAAAGCGAAATTCGTTCCAGTTTGACTCAGTCGTAGAATTTTTTCTCCGTGGAATCTAAATCCAACATCATTTTCACCATACCAAAATTTAAATATGCACCTTTCACATTTGTATTCACCTTTTTTTAAAAATTGGTATTTTAATTTGATCAAAATTCAAATTTTGAAGATTCTATTAGCTGAAACAAATATTAAACTATTTATATTATTTTAAGTGTAGATGAAATTTTGTAAATGAAACCATAATTCACCAGATTTTATAACACATTCGTGACATAGCAAGTATTTAAATTTCATTTTTTTCATTTTTAATGACAAAATGGCAACATAAAGATACAACAATATATTTTTTACTTTTCCCCTTTGTTTTTAATAGAAATGGAGTACTTCTGTTGCCACAATTAGAAAAACAATATTAAAAACTACAAAAAAAAAAAAAAAAAAAAGCAAAAATAAATTAAGATACAGTTTTCAAGTAAAATGCATTTAAAAGTACGTTTCTTTCTCTATACGATAGTGCAAAATTTGAAAATGTGCGATGTTTAGAAGTTTAAAAGTTTGCAGTTGCAAAAATTGCAAAACCGAAATCGTATTTCAAATTTCAAGGTGTTGTCATTCGCAAAATGACATATGCGTTACGCACAGATACGTTTGGCCTTTATAATATAGATAGATAGATAGATAGATAAGCGTGTTAATATTTGACAGGGTTCGCACGGTTACCGTTATTTTCCAAGTGAATCGGTATTTTTTTAATAGAAAAAAAATGTATTTTAAGGAGGTCCGAGACATTTTTTAAAATAATTTAGATTTATTGAGTTCAGTTTTTCAAATTTTTTGCAATGGTTAACTATATCATTTGTAAACAAAATCACATGATAAAACTTGTCACATTTTTTTTTAAACAATTTAAATTTTTAAATTTATTAAAAAAGTGGGGTAAATAAAAATCGTTGTAATTCGAAACATTATTTTTCAAATTTCATTTTTTTAATTTAAATAATTAAAAATATGTAATCTTTAATCTTGATTCAGCATTTTTTAAAACATTAATTTACATAAAAATTAAAAATATCTAAAATAAAAATTTAAAAATAAATGACATGTAACATTGAAATTTCATGAGTGATTTATCACATCGCTAGCTAAGCGTAGACTATACCAGAGTGAAAAATGTCCAAGCCGGGGATAGAACCCGAAACCCTGGAAGAGCGCTCCCAGCTTACAAAACGACGCCTAGCTTGGCATTTCTCATTCATATTTTGTTGGTAATGTTGCAACTGCAGCGTAATTTCACTGCTGATATTTAACTGAAAAATTAATAACAATTACATAAATGATCTAACTTAAAAAAATCATATTTTCAAAAGTAAATACAGTCAAAGTTCTATAATCCGCGCACCCATAATCCGCAATTTTCTATAATTCGCTTTACTTTACAGATGTAAACAGTGAAATAAACAGTTAAGAAAAATTACAAATTCGTGATCCAAAAATGATTTTTTTTAGACAAATAATAAAAAAAATTGAAAAAAAAATTCATAATAAAACATCTACTTTAAAAATATATATATAACTCGCTTATTTTATTAACAATAAAAATCAAACTGTGTTATGGAACATATATAATTATTTTTATATGAATGCACATATAAATCAATTTTTTTAATAAAATAACTTTAAAAAAGCATTTTTTGAGATAGAATATTAAATTATTAGATTTCATATTTATCTTTTCATAATATAATATGAAAATATAAATACTGATTATAGAATTATAATGCTGTCTAGGAATAATAAAATGATGTATAATCCATAATGCTCTATAATCCACAATATTCCATAATCCGCACATTCTTTGGCCCCAACTTGTGTGGATTATAGAACTTTGACTGTATTTTTTTTTTTTTTCAAACTTGCTGAATCAAAACTATAAAAAAAAGAAAAAAAAATGAAAAAGACACGTTCGAAGTGTGAGCCATTTATCTTCAACGATTCTTGACTTTCACTTTAAACAGGAGGCATGGTGAAAAAAAACCCCACCATGAAGAAAAATGCATTTTCACAAGAAATCATTTCCATGACAACCATTGCTTAATAGCTAGATTTAAAAAAAAAAAAAAAAAAAAAAAAAAAAAACGAACAAATTAATATTTCTTGTCCCAATTAAGATAGAATGTCATTTGAAGCAGAAAAAACAAATAAATTTTTAATGCCTTTTTTTTTTCTCTTTTCTTTCAGCTTTGTGACATAAGTTTTAATTTATTTTTGTTCGGAAATGCATGAAACTAGCAAGTGTTATTGTTCAGAAACTGTCCAGTTGCACTCAGTTTTCTGTTTTGTTGCAAACACAACAGATCTTTCATAACAAGCCTTCAAAGTTGACATTTTTGAACACATTTCCAGACGTAAGCAGAAAAACGGTCGAAAAGAAGGAGAAAAGCGGTTATCACGTGATCGAAATAGCTTAAAGCTGGTTAGGTAATTTAATTATCATAAAATGGAAAACTAAGTTTTTTTTTTCAAAATCGCTTTCATAGTCAAGCCTTCTAATTCCATTTGTTTCTGTTAAAAAATGAATTTGAAAATGTGTCAAAACGTTTTGCGCTTGTTGAGCGGAACCGTTGAGAACAACCTTAAGTAAATTTGAAGATTTTAGTGTCTTAGACCCCTCCCCCTTTTTAACGCGCTTAATTTTTTTTTCTTTTTTTTTCCAAGCAGACATTTTTTATCTAAAAGTACTAGTATCGAGGAATAGAGGGGTGTGAAAATTCCAGGACCCGTATACTATGTTCACACTGAGATAGTTGAGTCATTTTAACTTGAAATTTTTTGAAGTGGTCGTACCCGGAATTCAGGATTTCTACTAGAGCAAGTTTTTGAAATTCACTTAAATTTTTATACTGTTTTAACTATGAGTTGAGTTGGAAATCTACCTACTGAATGCTGTTTAGGTGCGTTCGTAATTATGTAAATACATAGCATTTATAGTTGTCGTTCAATCCGTTTGTCTGTCATAGAATAACGCAAAAACTACCCGACCTTTGGAATTTAAAATATATTACTTCAATTACAGGGACCAGTGGCGCAGTCAAGGGGTTGGTTTCGGGGTTAAAACTCCTCCCAGAGCTAAGAAAGATCGCTATAATTGCCGCTTATATGAATCAAAACCAAACTTAATATTTAAATGTTTTGGCGCATTTCGGAATCCGTCGCTTTTTTAAATCAGATTTCATTTAATAAAGTAATTCAATAAAATGGCGAAAATTCTACTTAAAATTTTGTAAGTGCATATTACATGGATTAGTTAAGTAAAAATTGGTTATTTGAACTAAATCACTTTTCTGAGACGCATTATGCTAAAAAAATGATAATTTCCTGTCACACAGATGCTCTTTGAGTTTAAGTATTATACAGTGAATATTCTAATTAGTACTGATTCTATTAACCGTCGATTCAAGTAACCGGCAATCACCTTTATCAGAAACTCCCCCCCCCCCCCCAGAACCGAATTCTGGCAGCGCCACTGACAGGGGCAATCAAATCATTACGATCAATGGGGAAAAGTGCATTTCAAGTGCATTTTAATGGTGTTACACAATCTAAAATCTCAAGTGGCCGTTCATCTTTGGCTATACAGTGTATATAAGCATTAAGGTTAAGTATGATAATTACCTTAAAATCAATTCTCATTCTACTGTAACTTTTTCTCAAAGAAATCTGGTGTATTTGACTCTCCGAACAGTATGATGTGTAACAATTTTCATACTTCTATATCACCAGTAGTCAATTTCGCAATGTTTTGCAAAATATTAATTAACAAGGCTTTTATAATTAGAAATGCACCCCGACTTCTACCTCACTGATCCGTAGTTCCTGCCAAGATGATGCATACGTGAAATGTGATAATTTTGGACGGCATCTACGGTGAGGGAATTTAAGAATTCCATTCCGTTACTACTGACATAATGGACTGCTGATGTTTTAAAGTACAGTCGCCTCTCATTAAGGATGTATTTCGATTCAAACTGATTATTTTCCTATTTATTTTTAAATTTATTTTTGCTCTCAAATGCATCAAACTGGCAAATGTATTGTTTAAAAACTACACAAGAAGCCGTGATTGTCGATTCTTTGACAAATGCAGAATATATTGCAAAAAAAGCAATCAAAAACGGCATTTTGAACCGATTTTTTCCGAAGCAGGAGATTGGTGAACGAAAAAGAAGGTCATACTGAGAAGGTAATTGCTTATAAATCAAATTCTAATGAATTGGGCGTAAAATGACATCAGACGGCACCTTATACGTCTATTCAAAAATCCCCTCAGTAACTTTCATGTTTCTAATTTTAAAAATGTGTCTGAAATTGTATCAGAAAATTTCGAGCTTTCGAAGGTGGAAAAGTGTTTTTTTTTAATACACCCTTAATTCCAACTCGTTGGGACCACGAGAAATGTTCGAATTATCTAGAGTTCGAATTATTGGGAGTTTGACAGAAAAATATGTTTAAAAGAGTACTCTTACAAAGAAATTACTGTTATAGTATTTCTTAAATTTATTTCGGCTGACTTACAATTAAATTATAGGATATAAATACAGTAAACTCTGTTCCGTGTAAGACGGAACTACCTAACTCGGAAAGATTTTCAAGTCCCTATACGAATCCATAGACAAAGAGTAAATATGTCTAAGGTGGAATATTGTCTACTACAGAAATTTTTATCGGTCTCGATTGATTCTGCCTTAGACAAAATTTACTGTACTTAAACAAATTAAAAGATTATGAACAAGCACAATAAAAAAAACAGGTAGAGGTTTCCTTGATGGATAGACGGGGCACTAAGAAAGCGGATATTAAATGCATGAGATTTTATGTATATAAGTTCAGAACAATTTTAACTAAAATAAAAGAAAGAAAGCTATTTCAAGAATCTGAAATCCGTTAGTAAGTAAGTAAAAATGAAAAATCGGAATTCTCGTTAGTTCGAATTAAACGAGGTCGAGAGAAAATGAGTTCGAATGAATGAAAATTTTTATTATTATCGTTATTCTACCATTGAAAATTTTGGGACTTCACGTTTAGTTCGAATTAAGCGAAGATTCGATTTATCCTATTTCAAATTAACGAGAGCCAAGTCGTTGCATTATATTAAATTTATTTTAGAACTCTTTGGTGGTTTTTAGTAGGGATGGGCATTATTTATCGTATTAGGATAAATAACAGTGTTACTACGCTAGAACCTAATATTGCATTAATATGTTACTGAAAAGTCCCTGTTAAATAAATAACACATGGTTCTAGGCAGCATCTTCCTTCACTTGTTTTAATCAAGATTTCATTTTTTGTACCTCTAAAATAATAATAATATTCATTAAAAACGTCCTTAATCGTTTCTTTTGAGACGTTTGCCGAACAATGTTGAATGTCCGGGCTGGGTGCCCGGACAGCGCCCCCCCCCCTTCCTGCTTGCGCAGACCCATTCACAATTATTTAAAAAAATTGCGTCCCCCCCCTTATTAAAGCATCCTTAAAAACCCTTATTAAAAAATCTCACAATTATACACTCTAAAATAAAAAAAACCTGTCTAAAACGGAATTTAAAACTGTTGTAAAAGCTTCCGTTTTAGAAGGTTTTACTATATAAAATAAGATATTGTATGTATCCAGCAAGTACAGTCCGGACAGCCCCCCCCCCTGCTTGCGCAGACCCATTCACAATCATTTAAAAAAATTGTGTCCCCCTCCCCCTTGTTAAAACACCCTTAAAAACTCTTATTAAAAAAAAATCTCACAATTATACACTCTAAGATAAAAACCTGTATAAAACGGAATTTAAAGCTGTTTTATAGGCTTCCGTTTTAGAAGGTTTTACTATATAAAATAAGATATTGTTTGTATCCAGCAAGTACAGCCCGGACAGCCCCTCCCCCCTGCTTGCGCAGACCCATTCACAATTATTTAAAAAAATTGTGTCCCCCCCCCCCTTATTAAAACACCCTTAAAAACCCTTATTAAAAAAATCTCACAATTATACACTCTAAGATAAAAAAAAAACTGTCTAAAACGGTATTTAAAACTGTTTTATAGGCTTCCGTTTTAGAAGGTTTTACTATATAAAATAAGATATTGTTTGTATCCAGCAAGTTCAGGTTAACAATTCTGGGCACCCACCCGTTCAAAAAGTTGGTTACGCCTATGCAACCACAGAAACAGTAACTCCTTAATATTCGCTAATTCAATAACTGTTAGATTTTTCACTAGTTTTTCAATTCAGTTCAGTTATGTAGTTCTTTTCTGTTAGATTTTCCACCCGTTTTTGAAAAAATGTAGTTTTTTACATTACAAAAGAACATTTTATCGCTTCGTAACTGTTGTTTATTTTCAAACATTTTGTCTGAGGATAATGTTGTTATCGTTAACGACTTTTGATTTAAAGTTTCGTTTCCTGTTTGGTTTTCATTCGCGGTTGTTGAAGAAAGAGGATAAATAAAAAATGATTTCGTCTCTTTTTTATTAAATATCAGAAAGACTGAATTTAAGATTTGTGGATTTGATTTCTAAAGGGCTCTTCTGGGGGGGGGGGGCTATTTCAATTTTCCGGTTTTTCCCTATAGGACCATTTTTTGAGAGGGGGGGGGGGTTTCTCATTTTTTGATGTAATATGTCTATCGAAAGCTTATGCTTCATACATTACAAATCTAGCATAAAAAATTTTCTCCCGTTATTCTGGGTCACGTTACGGACCCATAATGGGTTGAAATTTAAATTTCTTAAACTTCTTCGAGGTTTTTTGCCAAATCGGTATCAGAAAAAAATTGTGCCAACGTTATGTATGTATGACATATGCGCCATATAAATATTATTCAGTCTTTTTTTATTGCAATTTTTTTTATGTAAAACAATATGCATCATTTTTCATGCACAATTGCGCATTAAATGAAAATTGTAATGCAATTTTTGTAGTAGTACTTTATAATCTCTATAAATAAAAGGAATTCCGAGGATAATTAATTGAATAATTAATTGAGGCACAGGGGAAAGCAAATCTTGGCAATGCGCCAACTCGGTCCAGAGGAAGCAAATCTTGGCAATGCGCCAACTCGGTCCAGAGGAAGCAAATCTTGGCAATGCGCCAACTCGGTCCAGAGGAAGCAAATCTTGGCAATGCGCCAACTCGGTCCAGAGGTATAAAAGCAAGATAGAAAAAAACGCGGCGGGCTGCGTATGCTAGTAATGAATAAAAAAAACACATTATTTAAAAGTATTTCCTGCACAATAAAATGTTTCCTGACGATTACAAAAAAATATGTCCTGACAATTCAAAAAATAAAAACGTAATTGTCCAAGTTTTCACTACTGTCGGCACTCCAAAAATGTCACTTTTTTTTAGGGGGGGGGGGGGGTGAAAATTTTGTGGAAATAAGTCTTATTTTTTATTTATGTATGGATCCATATAAAAAAGTATGAGCTAGTGAACTTTGGAACCATTTTAATACAACTCATATTCCAAATATTAAAATAATTGAGAAAAATTATTAAAAAATTATTTTCAGTTTAATCATTTTTATACTAAGTAAATGCAATTAAATTTCTTATAAATTGAATCTGGAATGTTTAGATAAGATTTTAATATTTACAAAATATAAAATACAGTACAATATATTAGGTTTACAGCTTTCTGAAAGACATAAAAATAGTAGGATAAAATTTAGATGAGTTCAAAGTATTAGAATATTTTATTTTGCGCAACAATATTACCTTATTAATATGAAGTAAATGGTAGTTAATTTTTTGTAGCACCCTCTTTTGCTTTCATAATAGCGTACAATCGATCTTGCATACTATACATATCTGCTATTAAGAAACTAGTAAAAAAAACTGAGTCTGGAAAAAATTTCATTCTCTACCATCTGTCCTATCTCACAAGTTTCTTTGTCCTATCAGTTAATATTTGTTTTATGTTTTGCAGCCGCTCTAGTAGTGGCAGCACGCATTGACTTGCTGCACGAAAATTCAGTAATGCATTTCATCTCAGATTTTAAAACATCAACAGTGCTGATTGAGAAAACGCGGTATACGGAAAATGGATTTTTGAAAAATTCGTTTTCCTCTGTATGTTAAAGAAAGTTTTCTTAATATGTTTTCTTGTACTTTCTAATTTTCCTGCTTTTCGTATTTCCTATTGGATACATTATTTTATATTCAAAAATATATGTGCCTATAGATATTTTCTTAAATGTTGTTGCCCCACCAGTGGCTGAGAGATTCTGCCCTCAAAACTGGTAGACGGCAGGAGCTGGATTAGAACAAAACCCAATTGCGGTCGTCAGCCCAATCATTCGGAGTTTTCCGTGGTTTTCTTCGAACTTTGGATTTCTTTGCGTAAATACGGGTTGGGTTCCCTTAGAAAGACCCCCCCCCCTCCCTCCACGGAGGGCACCACCTTGGGGGGCCATATCCCATGTGTTGTCCGTTTGGGAGCATATTTAGCAATTGTTTATAAATTGTTTATTGTATCCTGTTACAAAAATAACAGGATGTTGGAACCTGTTACCAGCGCTACTGTGGAATGATGTAACCTGTTAACCAAAAATAACCATATTTCCCATCTCTAGTTTTTAGCTAATGCAAAAAAGCATCTAAACAAATTCTTCATTAATTAAAAATAATAATAATAAACTCATAGGTAACAGAGTTTTCTCTTTCAATTATGAAAGAGGCACTGATAAACATACTGATTTAACCTCAAATATGCTTAGATTTGATAAAACCGGAAATGTATTTTTAGGTAAGTCAGTATTAAAAAAGAAATACATATTACCCATTTCTACGCCATATTTGAAAGGTTCTTTTGTATGGTTGCATGCATATTTTGGCGTATTTTAAGAGCAATATAATCCACTATTTGCTGGTAAATACAGTGCGTGTCAAAAGTTTAAGCACAACAGTAAATTTCAAAATAAAATTTTATTAATGAATGAAAGTTAATTTTTTTTTCACATAATCTACAAATTGTAGTTTTAAAAAGATAGTTAATAGATTTATGTTATAAAATTTATCTTAAATAATAAAATTTATCAAAACAACAAAAATGAGTGTGTCAAAAGTTTAAGCACAGTAGTTTTTTTAGTCTTTAGCAGAACAATAATAAAAAAATAATACTTGATTATTGCTCCTTTATGCTGAATCACTTTAAATATACGGTCTCCCATTGATAAAATGAGATTCTGTATTGTTTTCGGTTCAATTTTAAAAAAAGCGTTCTCAATGGCATCTTTCATATCTTTAACTGAAGACTATTGCTTTCCATTTGGATAAACTTCATGAGTGAGAATACCCCCCATATTTTCTATAGGGTTTAAATCAGGAGTAATTGCCTGCCATTTCAAAACAGACACTTTCTTCGATTTAAACCACGATGAAGTTGAGTTTGAGGTATGGATCGAAGCATTGTCATGTTGAAATAACCATTTTTCTCCCCCCAAAACCTTGGCAATAGGAAGCAAATGATTGGTAAGTGTCTCTTGATAGTTTTCAGGGTTTTTACGACCACTGATGAATGCTAGAGATGTCTGACCGTTGAAGGAAATAGCCCCCCACACCATTACAGAACCACCATTATGTTGTCGGCTAAATAAACTTCTAGGTTTTTTGCGGAGATCATGCCAATAGTACTGAAACTCATCAGGGCCATCGAGGTTCCATTTTTTTTTCATCACTGAATATGACATTTAGCCACTTTTCACCAAATGACATATGCTCTTTGGCCCATTGTAATCTAGCTTCTTTATGGTGTCGTTTAAGACACGGTAATCGAGCCATTTTACGGTATTTGATGTATTTGAATTCCAAAACTCTTCTATGAACAGTTTTTATCAAAATTTGTCCTCCAAATTCATGTTTTATTTGCGAAAGGGAGTAATTACCAGTTGAAGCCAAATTTCTGATACGGCTATCTTCGCGCAAACTAGTCACTCGCGGCTTTCCTGAACGAAATTTTCGTTGGAAATTATTACCACGAGCCAAAATTTGATGAATACATCGTTTTGATCTTTTTAATGTACTTGCAATTTCAGAAACAGACTTAGATTTTGCTCTCATACTCCATATTTTTATCACCTCCTCCTCTGAAAATTCTTTCGACCGAGGCATTTTGTATTAACACGTAAACAACAACTAACAGCTTCTTATACACCCAGAAATTGTTTGCGTGCGCAACTGCTTACGTCAGATTGTAAAATTTGCATAAAAACGATTTTGTGCTTAAACTTTTGACACGGTCATTTTTCTTCTATTCTTAAACTCCATGGTTTGAAATAAAATTTAAAAGTTAATTTCAATGAATATGGTGTTAAAATAGATATTATTAACATATACAAGACAAATATTGAAATAAAGTGAATATTTAAAGTTTTATTGGAAAATTGCTATTGTGCTTAAACTTTTGACACGCACTGTATATAATGCGCTCCCGAATAAATCCTTATTGATAACATTTAGTAAAAATTCCAAAATGTATGGATTTTATAATCAGAATTTTTTGAAAAACTGTCTCCATGCCTTTTTCTGTTCAATATTTTAAAATATGCATATTCTTTTTTGAAACGAATCTTCCTGTTTAGCGCATTTTGTTTGTTTTCAAAACAGTTCGTTTTTAACTCGCAAATATTTAACTTCTCATTTCTTCTTTGAGCTAAATCAAACATGGATCGTTTGGAAAAACTTTTTTATTTCCTTCTTTTAACTGCACAAAAGGTTATTTTGATGTCAGATATCATTTATATACCGAGATAAATGTAAAAGACTAGCGATATGAATATTGTTTTATTATAAGTTATTGACAAAAAAGAATTATTACTTCAATGACTATGCTCAAGTAACAAGAAAATATTAAAAAAAATAATAATAATAAATAAATAAAGGCATATAGAGTTCCGCTGTTTTGAAAATCCGCTAATTTCGCTAATTCAGAAAAAATACTGATTTTATTAATTTAAAAACAAGAAAAATTAATAAGTGAAAAAAAAGTTCATTTATTGTTATACAAAGAAGTTAAATAGAGGCATACATAGAACCTAAGCATGATAAAAACGCCTGCGAAACCAAATTGGAATGAAAGCTGGTTATTTACAGCAAAATAATTACGACATTTATTATTTTTATTTATACTTATGTTTATAAACTGGTGAATTTAAATTATGCGCAGAATAAAAAAAAAAATCTTCCTTATTGATAATATTCAGTAAAAATGTGAAAATATGGAAATATAAGGGATTTTTTAAACGGAATCTTTTGAAAAAGATTCCGTTTTCTTCCTGTTCAATGTTTTAAAATATACGTATTCTTCCTTTGTAACGAGGCGCCCTATTTTGCAAGTTTCGTTTGTTTTCAAAACGGCTCGTTTTCAGCTCTCAAATATTTATCTTCTCATTTCTTCTTTGTACTAGATCAAATACCGATCTTTTGAAAACTTATTTATTTTTTTTATCTTTTAACTGCACAGATCCTTTTTACGTCATATATCACCCTTATACCGAGATACTAAAAAGAAACAAATTAAAAGGATAGTTGTTGGATCATAAATTTTTGACGAGAAAAAATTATTTCATTAACTAATGCGCAAGTAACAAGAAAAGAAACAAGCTAGAAATTGTACGTCATACGTAGCAAACTACACTGTAAAAAAAAATTCAAGAGGTTACTAAAAATTCTTTAGTAAATTTGTATTCCACAGTATTTTTTAGTAACCATTACAAACTTTTTTTTGCAAGTGAAACAAGCATTTCTTTTGTAAACTGAACAAAATAATTTTTTGTATAACTAACTTAAAAATTTTTAGTATGAGCCACCAAGAAAATTTTAGTAATAGCTCCAAAATTGTTTTTAATAACCTTTACGTGCGCCCGAAAGACAGGAGCTGCATCCAAACTTCTGAAGCGATAGATTTTCGGTAAAACCGCAATAGATGGCAGCACCAAAAATGCTACCTGCTCTGACAGGATTTTCATAATCTCTTTATTAACGAGTACCTACACTACATACATTCGGGACGTATTTGACGGTGTTGAACCCGGGACCTCTTAGCCTGGAATCCATTACTATAACCACTATGCTATCAAGGCCACACCAAGTGAGTTTTAGTAATAGCTATTAAAAATGTAAAACTATTAGCTCTTATCCATTGCTAACTTTTTTCTAGTACTTCTTACAGATTTTCTAGTAACCGACTAAGATTACTAAAAATTTTTTAGTAATTACAAGGATCACTAAAGTTTTTTTAGTAGATCGACCCTTTTTTTTTTACAGTGTAGGTACGTTCGTACTATAACGAAATTTCAAAAATATTCAGATCTTGGTGCAATAGTACACAGTACTTCAGATACAGTATTCTATCCGAAATCTTTTGTGTGTCCCTGTAAATACTATCTGCTTTCTCTTACACAGGAAGTAACATTTACTAAACTTTAGCAATGTATATATCGATTTTATAAAATGCAGAATAGTTTAATATAATTAAAACGCGCTTCAAGCAATGTTTCCTCTTACACCATTATGTAATGAAATACTTTTATGTGCCCCTGTAAATGAATAACAAATGTTCTTTGCACCCCATACAGTACAGAATGTACAATGTAGTATATACTTCATAGGTGCATATCAATTTTATTATGTTCGAAAGAGTGTAACAGTATTAAAATGCATTTTCGAATGTTACTTTAAATGTTTCGAATTTTACTTTGGATAATTCGAATTTTTAGTTCGATTGCCCTTAAAAATATTCCTGGAACTTTTTCAGCTAAGATTCATAATAGTTTAGCAGGTTATTTTAACGGACTTTTTCAGGAAAAGAAAGACGATGATTTGTAATGTCACTATGTGGGTATTTCCAAGGAATTTTCTGGACCAAGCAAAATTCTGTTTGGCAAAATCCAAAGACTTGGATACACTCTTATCATCGAAGATGTAAACTAGTCGTTGTGGGCCACCGTAATGCTTACCCATCATGGATATGTATAGGAAAATGAAACATGTAAAAACTATTTATACAATGCATTGCAATTCATAAACAAAATTTAAATATTGTTAATATACATAGTAATGCTATATTAAAGAACTGCTGATGTACCAATTTCGACAAATTATATAAAACGCCAAACTACTCAAGTAGTACCGAACTGCGTAAAAGAAACATCCTTATAACTCCAAAAATAATAATTCTATTAACTAACAATTAACTGCGTCGGATCAAGAATCTCATTTCCAATTAAAATATACCTCTGAATTGAAATTTGAATGAAATACAGGGTCATGAAAAATCGAAGAATGTGGAAAACAAGATTACACATATCTCGGCAACTAATAATCCGATCGACTTCGTTCTAAATGCAAAATGTGTGTTATTTTATTGCCTTTTACGGTCATGCCTTAGAACAAAAACATTCGAAAATTTTTATACACCTTTCATCAGAACGAATTTTTCGAGAGTCCGAAAAAAAATAATTCCGGATAATCGAGGTTACTGATATTAAATAGGCTTCGTCCCATTCTTACATACTAACTACATACACAATTTCAAGTCTCTATCGCAATTTTTTCGGGAGATAGAGCGTTTACAGACAGACAGACTGACAGACAGACAGATGGACGGCAATTTTTTTTTCTAAAAATATGTTTTTCTTAATCTCCACTATCTAAAACGTGTAAATCGGTCAAAAAATTTTTTTCGATTTTCAAAACGATTGCAAGACTTACCCTATACTACGTATGATGGGTAAGTAAAAATGATCCATCAATCTTGTATTAAGACTATGTCAATGTGGTTGTGTGTGGCGAGGCAACTGATACGAACATTGTTGCTCAACCAGCGAAGAACAATTAAGGGGGCTCAGGGGTTGATCGATACGGAAAAACATGTAAACAGAGCTCTCGCTTCGAGTCCATATAAAAGCAGAACTATTCAGTGTAATTAATTTAAACTTTCTGATATTTTAAAGGTGTATTTGTAGTCTTATAAAATTATAAAATGAAGTACTTCAATGTAATATAATAAGAAATATAGCAAAATTTATGTAACACAATTTTCGAAAAAAAAAAAAAATATGTATTACCAACACCAAGATATTTTAACGTTGAATTGACTTAAGAACCTAATTTTTGTTTTAAAATGATCAGGAAATTTTACTCTATAGAATGAATTAAGGATATAACAATCACTGGAAAAAAAAAAAAAAAACATTTTTAAAAAACTCTCAAACTTAATTTTTTTTTAAAACCCTAAAAAATACAACTTTTTTCATTAAAAATACTCAAAATATTAAACTATCTAAACTATATTAATTCATTCTATAGATAATGATGTTATATGCATGCAAAAAAAAAGAAAAAATTAAGCCATTCCATCAAATAGTTTTTTATAAATCTTGGTGTTACTCGTCAAAAATAAAGTTTTGAGAAAACACGACTTAAAGTTGAAATCATATGGGTGCGGCTATGAAAGTGTTGATACATAAATGCTTATAACTCTGTTAAAAATGCAAATATTTTTATGCGGTTTTTTGCATTGAGTTAAGAATTAATTGAATAATCAAACTAGATCATAAAAAAAATCGAATTTTTGAAAAGTTTTCAACTTCTGAGTCCCCTTAAGTTGAGCATGGGCTATCGGAGGATCAAGAGAGCAAGGAAATACAAAAAAAAAAAAAAAAAAAAAAAAAAAAAAAAGAAAAAAAAAACTCAGCAGCTATTATGCAATTATGCAGTTACGTGAACTTTACTGTATCCTTTAAAACGTAATTTTTGATCAAAATATCGATTTTTCATTTTTACAACAATATTAAAATTCAATCTTTTATCTGTCAAAATCTTCTTAAATTTTGTATGTATCTAAAGTAGAACCTGAATTACAACCGTTTAAAATTACACCTTTTGAATTGTGTTTTAAAGTTATTTTTAGCTTTTTCTCAAAATTAAGATTTACAAATTTTTAAGCTATGCAAAACATCCTAAAATAAACAAGATGGAAATTGCACGTGAAGTGTAGCAAATGAGGTACGTTCGTACGATAACGAAGTTTTAAAAATATCACTCTCATATATCAATCTCATAAAATTGTAAATAGTTAATTACAATTAAAATGTGCACCAAACAATGTTCTCCCTATACCATTATATAATGGAATACTTTTGCCTGGTCTTGTAAATCAATAAAAAATGCTCTTTGCACCGCAGATTATACAAAATGTATATTATAATATGTATTTCATAGATGCATATAAATTTTATTATGTTCGAATGAGTGTAACACCATTAAAATGCATTTGAAACATTTTTTTTCCATTGCCCGTAATGTAACGAAATAATTTTGATTGTGCCTGTAATTGAACTATGCATCCGATTTTCATAAAAATTGAAATAACTCGACAAAATTATATAATAATTATACGATTTAAATTTCAAACGATTAAAATGCATTTGAAACTTTTTACCTATTGACCGTAATGTAACGGAATCCTTTTGATTGTCCCTGTAATTGATCTATGCATCCGATTTTCATAAAATTTGACATGACTCGACAAAATTATATTATAATTATGTATTTTAAATTTCAAACGATTCGGTTGGGCAGTTTCTGCGTTGTTATATGCGGACAGACAGACGGACAGACTGAACGACAACTATAGGTGCTACGTATTTACATAATTACGAACGCACCTAAAAAATCTGCATGAAATGCCACGAAATTTCTTGGTACTTCTTTTACAGATGTCTTTTGAGGAATAGACTACACTCATGATAATATATTAAATAGTTTTATATTTATACTGGTATAAATGACAAATTTCAGCTACATTTTCCAAATTTTTCGTTATATTAATACTTTAACAGCCATATCATCTGAGATGGAGATGCGATTATAATGCGTGTAGTATAAGTCCTACAGAAAGTTATTCTGCTTATTATGCACAGTGGCGACCCAGAATTAAGTTTTGGAGGGGGCTAGCATATTTTAGAGAACTATATTTAACTGATCTAACTCGGAAGTAAGACGAGCTAGGTCCGATTTTTTTAAATTCAAAATGGACGAGATGTGTTAACCCCGAACAAACCTTTTCTCTATTGACTTGATACAGAGTAAAGATTAGATGGTGGAATGGAGCGGGCATTCAACAAAACCTGGGGAGGGGCTCTGAAAATTTTGAAACTGGGACTTGATTAGAAGACTATAATATTTTTAAATTATTTTTTAATTAAAAAAATTAAATAAATTATTTACAAGCAAAAAATTCAGAACATTAAATTTTATGGAGTCGACAATATTATCCTATTCCAATGTATGCAGACTCTAGCGTCCATAAACAATGGAAAAGAGCTGTTTAAAATCTTCTAAATATCGTCTGCGGATGAAAAAGGTCGAATGATAGAAAAAAAAATATATGTATTTCGCTTCATCACACGTCCGTACCATAGACAATCTTAAAATATAACCTGATAATTTCTGGATATAATAAATAATTTATTTAATATAATAATTATACCTAATGTACAATAAATGTTCTTTTTATGCGAAGTCATGTGGGATAAATGCTTATAAGTTTTGGGTTTTCATTGAAAAACAAATTTCATTAAAAACCCATTCTGAGATATTCGATAAAATGTTTATGAATATTTGATAGAGAGGACAAACATTGTACGCCTCTTTGTCAAAAAAATTCTTCTGACTTATGAAAAATGTTGTTAAATTCGAAAGCACGGGCGAAGGAAAATATTGCAGAAGATTTTTTTCTTCCTCTTCTAGTTTTCTTGTCGTTTGCAGGTATTTGCTTTTCGCTAGGGTTTTCTTTTTATTACACCCCCACTTTCTTATTACAACTTATGAGAAAAGTGGTGACATCTGGTAAAATAAGCAAAAGACATGCAATATAGGAATCAGGATATCGATTGCAGAAAATCCTGTCAGTGTAATCTTTGCAAAATTATGTAATATAAAATATAGTATGGAAAAAAACAGTAAAACTTTGGGACTTGATTAGAAAACTATAATATTTTTTAATTATTCCTTAATTAAAAAAAATTAAATAAATTATTTACAAACAAAAATCATATAGAACATTAAACTTCCCGGCACCGTCAACATTCTATTCGAATGTTACACAGACTCTAGCGTCGATAAACAAAGGAAACTTTTGTTAAAGACTTTTGAATTATCGTCTGCGGATGAAAATGGTCGAATGATAGAAAAAAAAATGTGTCTTTCACTTCGTCACACGTCCGTAACGTAGACAATCTGGTAAAATATATCCTTAATTATTTCAGGATATAATAAAAAATTTATCCAATATAATAATTATACTTAACGACAAATAAATGTTTTTTTTTTTTTTTTTTTTTTTTTTTTTTTTTGTACGCGAAGTAATTTCGGATAAATGCTTACAAATTTTGGGTTTTCATTAAAAAACAAATTTCATGAAAAACACATTCTGAGATATTCGAAGAAAGCGTTCATGAATATTTGAAAGAGAGGACAAACATTGCACGCCTCTTTGTCAAAAAAAATTCTCTGACTTATGAAAAATGTTGTTAAATTCGAAAACAGTGACGGAGGAAAATATTGCTGAAGTTTTTTTTCTTCTTCTTCTAGTTTTCTTGTCGTTTACAGGTATTTGTTTTTCGCTAGAGTTTTCTTTTTATTACGCCCCCACTTTCTTATTACAACTTATGAGAAAAGTGGTGACATCTGGTAAAATAAGCAAAGGACATGCAATATATGAATCAGGATATCGATTGCAGAAAATCCTGTCAATGTAACCTTTGCAAAATTATCTAACGCTGAATTATAGCATGTAAAAGAGCTGTAAAACTTTGATAAAATAAAATTAGAGAACAAAACTTTTGAAAACTCACAAGAAAAAAAATTGTCTAATAAATTAATGTAACAACAAACAATAAATATTTTTAAATCTAAATATAGATTTTTAAAATCTAGAGATTTTAGATGATTATTCTAATACAATAACATATTCTGTATTAGAAAAAAATGGACAATGTTATAACAGGACAATATCAAATGAAAAAAGAATCTAAAATTCACCAGATTTTGCGCATATCATATTAAAGGAAATAAAAGCCATATTTACATAAAAATGTATGTCAGCAAAATTTTTCTTTTGTGTTATCATAGAACCTTCTGCACGGATTTCGTTCCGTATTTAAACAGCTTTAACAGACCAAAAATAGCAATAAGAATGTTTTTAGACTCATCATGTTTGATATAGAGATTGAAATTAACGGTATTTTCATGAAAATAAATTATTTTTGCGACCTAATAGCGAATTTTTTAAACATATTTTATAAGTGCTCGTAAAACAAAAACAAACAAAAAATAAATAAAAATAAATAAATATAAATATATATATACATAACTTTGTTCCAAAATATACGAAAAAAAAATGTACCTTATCAGTGATGACGTCACAAACAACAGAGTTGAGAGAAAGGTAGACGGGAAATGTTATTGGTTCGGTGTAAAGCTAAAATTGCAACCATGAAACATTAAAAAAGGTCACAATTCGTCCCAAACACTTGCGGCTCGATTTGAAATTTTTCCCAGTCCAACAAATCCAATTCTAGTTCCACTTGCTTGTCTTATTTTGAAGAATATTTGGATTTTATATTGCAAACGGTTTGATGATATAAAGCATCTTTAATAGACTCTGAACTCTATGGGTTTGTTTGGAACCAATTTGCAGTTGATACGTGGAGTTGAGTTGCTTGTGACTTTATTAGTCTATTTATAATAAAGAAAAAATATTTAAAAGTACTATGCACTCGTTTTGAATCATAAACAATTCGGAAATTGAAAATCAAACGTGGAAAATGAGGTGACTTATTATTATAACTAGTTTAATATATATTCAGATGTTGGTGCAAATATCAGGTGTGCTCAGATTAAAAAAGACACGAATATAAAATTTATTACGATCTTAAACATTAAATTCAGTAATACGAAATAACAGAACTCCATTTTGAATAAAACTTAATCACCATGACAACCTAAAATTATTATCTATCATGGAATATCATTGAATTAATCGCGTAGGATAGGATTTAATAGAAGGAAGAAAACTTTTATTCGTATCTTTTTACCTTTTTCATTTCTTTTTATAAAATTTGAAATGACTCGACAAAGTTCTTCAACGATAACATACGTTGAATTTCGAACAATTATGTTGCGTTTAGGTAGTTTTTGCGCTGTTATATGCGGACAGGCGGACGGAATAGACGAGACTATAGGTTCCACGTATTCAACGCTGCAATTGGGCGGGAACGGGTGCGAAACGCCGTTCCCAGAAATATTTGGCTTGTTAATATTAAAATAAATAAATAAATAAAAATAAAAAAATACACACGAGCACATTTTTTTTCTTCAAACAAAACGATCATTATTGTTATTTATTGTAACAATAATTATCAAGTTTATTGACACTGATGATGAGTCTAGAGCAGTAATTCCCAATCTATGGCTCGCGACCCACTGGTGGGCCGCAGCTGTTGCTTTGGTGGGTCGCGAAACAATCGAGGTTTGTCATCAAAATATATCTTTTATTTGATCTTTTTAAAAAGCTATCACAATTTCATCAGGAAATAATATTTCAAGAGAAAATCCTCAATTTCTTTCTGGATTAATATACGAACAGAATATCCAGAAATATTTAAATCAGCTTTGAGGTCCTTGATGAAATTCAACACTTCGTGCTTATGAGAACATGCTTTTTCTACTTTTTTGTTTTTTAAAGACAAATACTGAGACAAACTGCATATTAATTTATGTTCCCACATTGGTAAGCACCAGTACCAGAAATCTCATTGATTATAAAGTTTTGTTTTCATAATAATTAAACGCATTTTTAGCTATCTTTGTAGTTTGTGCATTGTTTTAATTATACTATTTACTTACACACTTTGAGATTACCTTTTTTTTAAATTATTCATAATGTATATTCCGTAAACACAAAAAAATTGCGTTTTTCGAAGCATAGGACTGTAACCGAGCGTATAAAGATTGTACAAAAATAGCTATACTGATATACAACTTTATCTTGGGTGGGTTGCGAAGTTTTTTTTTTTTTTTTTTTTCACTAAAAGGTGGGTCGAGAATTTTTTTTTTTATTTTATTTTTTTTTTTTTTTTTTTATTTTTTTTTTTTTTTTTAATTGAAAGGTGGGTCGCGAAATTCTTTTTCACCGAAAGGTAGGAATCGCGTATCAAGAAAGTTCGGAAACCGCTGGACTAGAGAATTAATCCTCTTCTCCAGAAATTTATTCCTTATTGAAAAAACATCACTTATATAAATAAGCCGTATAGGGCCACCCTTAAAATATTTTTTGGAAACCATATGTGAAGTCTTGGTTGTGATCCGGAAGAACATAAGCAGATAGGACAGCTTGTCGTAAATCAAAGCGCACAGAAAACACCTTTCATTATTGTTCTTTATCGAAAACTCATGGGATAGATGTGCCAATAAATAATATCACATATTAATTCAATTAAATTCAATTTTGATTGATGATGGAAATATTTACAATAAGATTGATTAAATATTGATTTTGGGTGAATGCTATACAAATACAATACTATAAAAAAAAAAAAGAATATAATAATTATAACTGTTAATTTAAAAGTCTTCTTTTGGCTAGACGTTTTAAATTGGCTTTTTGCTTAACAAAAATCCGGTCGTGTCAACATCTACTCATGAAAATGTGAGTTTCCACAAATATATTTTTCCAATAACAGCACTGCACATATTTATATAATTATGAAGGCATCTAAAAGCTGAAACTTCTTCATGTGATAGGCAACACATAGTTTGAAGGTAAACATGCATATTAACCCCTTATTTGCCGACGAAATCTTACATAAACTATAGCGCCTTGCTTAAGTCGCATATTTCTATAATTAAAGAAAGTGCATATTTGTTTTCTGAAATAAAAGTAAAAAAATGCTCATATTATACTGCTTTATATAATGGCCCAGGTGGTGAAAATTGCCTCATTATCAACGGAATTCTCCATTTTTTTTTTTTTTTTTAAATAGATGAATGTATTTTCTAAAGGCATATATATACACCCAGGACAGTTAAGTGGTAATGAAAATAGATGAGAATTAGAAGTTGAGCATTGAAGTAAACATAAAGCAGATATTAATAAGGCATGTTGAAGTAAGCGGAGAAAAAGAAATAGCTGATTTACTGAGGTAGTACAAGATAAAAAGTGCAGGTAAAACAGAAAGGGTTTAAACGAAAGCCAAAGAAAATGGTAAAAAGAAAAGCTAATTGAATTTTAATTATGAAATTATTATTATTATTAATTAAATAAATAATAATTACGATTCTTTTTAACCTACCCGCTCCATACTTATTTTAGTACTTACAACATCCAAATACAGAGCCTTATTTTAAAACGGCAATTTTAAACTTTTTAAAATATTACATTAAAATATCCTGTCAAAAATGTAGAATTTACGGGCTACTGCAAAAACAGCCAAGTATTTAAAGAAATTTTCCTGTTTTTTGACAAAATTTTCATTATTTGAGAAACCCTCACAGCATGCATGGTCACAATGACGTCACTGTGAGTCACTGTGGTCACATCACATCTGTGACCAAAATGCCACCACTCAGTGACGTTACATTGTGAATGAGATGTAACTTCTTAAAAATCTTTAGAAAATTACAAAAAATCTTCAAAACATGTTATTTACTTTTAAAAACACTTTTGTCACAGTTACGTCACGATGTTAATGTCAAAGTAGTCACAAATAACACATCTTTCAGAAATTTGTCACACCATGACTTCACAAAGTGGTTACAATGTGCGTCACAAATGAGCTCTAAAACGGCCATAACGACTTCACATTTCAGTCACTGTGACTTCACATCGACAATCGATGGTCACAAAGTCACAGTGTGATGTGGTGACGAAAATAAACACCTCCTACTAGGTACGCAATCTTGACGTGGTTAGTACGAAGACAAATGAAAATAATATCCCTTCGGCGTTGTGAACGAAGATCGGATATTATTAATTACTGAAATTAATTCCTTAATATCATACATAAAATTAACATTTGCAATAACATTAGGATCGCCTTATTTAACGTATGAATTTGTGAAAATTGGGATTGATGAGTCAATAAAATACTTGAGACATTAATCTACAAATTTAAATGTTAACATTCCCTAATCTGCATCTAGAAATTACCTTAAAATACATAAAGGGAGAAAACTGGAATAAAGACAAGAATAGGTACATATATACAAAATTTTATTAAAACACATAAATTAGCATCATGCAAACACTATAAAAATATAATATGCAAGGCAATAACTACTGAAATATGGTCATAGCGAAATATACAAAATATTTTATTTCATTTATCCTCGCAGCTCATTACGCTTGAGTTCACGACACAACTTATAGGCAAAGCCCCAAAATTTCGTATTTTATAAACTCGAGTCCTTCTTTCTTATTATTCCTCTTATCTTACTGGTATTATTAATTTATTTATTTATTCATTTTACTATTAAGTTTGAGCATTAAATTCTGATAATTTTGAGTCACAAAGATAATAATAATTTTAAAAATTTTAAAATAATCAAATTTTAAGTGATCGAATTTTAAAAAATCAAATTTTAAAACCAAAATTTTAACACAACATTATATCACTAAAATAAATTGGCCAGTCACATGAACAATGAAATTTTCTCACCTTACAAGTATGTTGCTGGTATTGGTCGCCCTTGGCTTATAGCTGTCCGTACAGTTCATTAGTACACCAACACACTTATATCCAAATGCCGAGTTATCAGTCATTTTTTTTTTAATTAACACAAATAGTAGCAACTTTTCTAAACTTAGGAATCATCTGATGAAAAATAGTCAGCTTTGCGCACTCAGGTGTTCCGTTTTGAATTGGAAATCAGTCGACGATTCGCGCCGAGTTATCAGTCATTTTTTTTTAATTAACACAAATAGTAGCAACTTTTCTAAACTTAGGAATCATCTGATGAAAAATAGTCAGCTTTGCGCACTCAGGTGTTCCTTTTTGAATTGGAAATCAGTCGACGATTCGCAGAGTTATCAGTCAATTTTTTCTAATTAACACAAATAGTAGCAACTTTTCAAAACTTAGGAATCATCTGATGAAAAATAGTCAGCTCAGCAATCCTTATGAATCATCTGATGAAAAATTAGTCAGCTTTGCGCACTCAGGTGTTCCTTTTGAATTGGACATCAGTCGACGATTCGCAGAGCATTATCAGTCAATTTTCATCACTTCGTTCGGGAGGCATAAGGTCGCATCTCCCGATGACACAGATTATTTCGATTTCTTCTTTTCCCTATCATCTTAGCGGGAGACTCGGAGCAGAGAGGAAAATCTTTTTTCCACCTTTACACCTTCAATTCCAAAAATGCACTCACTCATGTGGGGTTTCCTTTTTCAGGTCCTGTACGCCCCCTTTGACCCCATTGGGTATAAAATTTGGACTCCAATTGGCTTTGAATATGTTTCACTGTCCATTGGTCAAGTAAAAGATGCGGGGTTGGATTTTCAGCCGTTGTTCCTCCATTATTTATTGCCTGAGCTACGATTCCGAGCCGGCGACCCCACGTAGACCACACACGAGAGTAATAAATTTGATTGTAAATCTCTCATTGTTGCTTGTGTACGTTAGTGTCACAAATGGCGACTCTAGGTTTTATTGCTTCTCGTAAACATTTGTTCCTTTTTAAACTAATGGTGAGAAAATCCCTTCGTTCATGTGATTTTGCCATTCCCAGGCTTTGGCTAAAAAGAGCTTATAGTGTAATAAAATTTCCGAACAAACAACACATATTATTGTTATTATTTCTTGTTTACAAAAGCTAAAATAAAAATTTATTTTAATACTTTTATATACATTAATATTATTTCATTTTCTATCTCTTTCTAGATTATTTATTTATTTATTTATTTATTTATTTATTTATTATTATTCTTTCTCTCTCTTTTTTTTTTTTTTTCTTTTCTTTTCTTTTATTTTATTCTAAGCGATGTCGTGACATTTCTTTACGACAAGCTTATCCCCTCTTACTTTAAGAAAAAAAATTATTCTATCCAAAAATAAGCTATAATATATATACAGATTTATAATCTAATCACTTAAAATTAAAAGATGTGCAAGAATACCATACCATTATTATAAATATATACATGTAATGACAAATGGACATAGTAATACAAAAATTGAAATAACATACACAAATACATTAAATATGAGAAAATGATCATTGCAATGTGTAGGCCTTTGAAAACTACCAAATATAATAAACATATTCACCTTCGCGATACCTATATTATTCGCTCGAATTTCCTACTGAGACGCATACTCACTAGAATTCACTACTGTTCATGCTACTGTTTATGACTTCGTTTTCCTTCCCGTTTTTATTGTTATCATACATTATTTCACGATCCTATTGTATTATTTTTCTGAAACCTTTTCTATCTTCATTTTCCTTTTTGTATAACATACCGTGTTATGAAAAATTCGTAAATATAATTTTTATATATATGTATATATTTTTTTTTGTTTGAATCTAGTTTATTTTTTTTATATTAGGTAATATATAACGACTATTCATGTAATGCCTATTTTTAATATTTATTTGTCTCTGTTACATATATTTTGTCTATGTATAGTCTCCTAAAAAATATTTTCCATACCATGCAAGTTATCGACCAGCAATAAGTACTCACATCCCGGGAAGTACGAAACATATTTCGTATGAGACCATAATATAGCTCCGTTTTATTTTATTTTATTTTTTTTATTTTATTTTATATATATTTTTTTTTTTTTTTTTTTTTTTTACGTTAATTTTGTATGTAATTTGCAAGATTCGAACATTTTTTAGAATTTTCTGTGTTTAAGTGTAAAAAATTTTTTTTTAAGTTTGGCTGATATGTTAAATACGGTATATTTAAAAGATTTTGACGGTTTCAGTAGACGCTTAAAACAATTTTAATAAA
Source organism: Maratus speculifer (assembly GCA_964019185.1). Classification (NCBI taxonomy): domain Eukaryota; kingdom Metazoa; phylum Arthropoda; class Arachnida; order Araneae; family Salticidae; genus Maratus; species Maratus speculifer. The sequence continues at coordinate 172,992 of CAXHSM010000543.1, read as the reverse complement.
TTCTTGAAGTCTAAAATTTTTTTTTTTTTTTTTTTTTTTTTTACACTTATATTTTCTAAGGAATGATTATTTGTTTTCTGTTCTGTTTGCCACATTGGGCGCAAATAATTTAGAAATATGAATTCTAATAGGTCTCAGGTCTGGCCTATGTTTGTTCTTTATGAGGTAGTTATCATTTCTGAAAATTCTCTCAATATAATATGGGCCTGAAAATTTCTGATGTAAGGCCTTAGGTTTTCTGAGCATTTTCATGTAGACCTCGTCACCCAATTTTAATTCTTTGTGTTTTAACTTCGAATTCTTATTCAGTTCCAAATCCGCCTTTTCTTGATTCTTCATAACTTCATATCTTATATCGTGCATATGTTTGAGCTTATTCTGTACATATGTACTGTAAGAATCCATATTATGCGCTTCAAAATTCGTGAATGGCGTTTTTATCTCTCTACCGAAAAATAACATGCTTGGAGAAAATTTTGTTATTCTATGTACAGTTGAATTATGCATAAGTACGAAATATGGAAGTTTTATATCCCATTCGTAAGTTTTATTACACATAGAGGCAATGGAAGCTTTTAAATCCCGGTGTATTCGTTCAAGTACAGATTGCGATTCCGGGTGGTACACCGACGAAGGTATTAGTTCAATATTTAAATTTTTCATATAATCTTTGAAATCCTTCGATTTAAAATAAGCTCCGTTGTCTGTAGAGATATATTTCGCTAATCCAAAAGTACTGAAATAACCATTTAATGCATTGATTATAATCTTAGTATCTGTCGATCTAAGTGGAAATGCTTGTAGGAAGCGTGATGCTGTATCGACAATAGTTAAAACAAATTTATTCCTATTTAGAGATGTAACCAAACTTCCTACTACGTCAATAGTTAATTTATGACCAGGTATATAATTTTTATCCATAGTTTTCAGTGGAATTTTTATCGTTTTATGCTGTTTAAATGTATTGCATGTTATACATTTCGCACAGAATTGTTTTATATCTTGATACATTCTATACCAAAAAAATCTTTCTTTTATTATGCCATAGGTTTTTAGAAAAGCGAAGTGTGGGACATGTGCGCTTTTTATAATATCTTCTTTTAAATTCTGTGGCGCAATATATAAATCATTATTATTTGAATTTCGTGATTTTCTTAGAATTAATATTCCTTCTTTATTTAAATTGTATTTTTCATATTTTTTTGCTTTTTTCTGTTGTTGTAAAGCTTGAATAATTTCGTTTAATTTAGGGTCTTTTAATTGTTCTTTTTTTATATTGTCTGCATTCAAATTTTTATTTACCGCAAAAAGATGTTTGTTTAAATCGTCCGCTATAGTTAAGGCATTTGTTTCTCTACTACAGAAATCTGCTGGGTTATGAATACCTTCAATGTGAGATACTTCAAAATCATAATCCTGTAGCTTAAGTAACCATCGTGCTACGATTTCCGGCTGTTTTTCCAAGTGTAAGTGGTATGTTAATGCTTTTGAATCTGTTAGGAGAAAAAATTTTCTTCCTAATAAAATATTTCTAAAATAAGTTATAGTTTCATATATTGCCAAAAGCTCTATCTGCATGCTTGGATATCTCTTTTCCGATTCTTTTAATTTTCTGCCTGTAAATTCAATTGGTATCATTTTATCTCCTTGTTTTTGCGCGAGTATACCTGATGTTGCAATTTTTGATCCGTCTGTAATTATATAGAAATCTTTATTAAAATCTGGGGGATGTATGGTAGGTTGTTCCATGATAATTTTTTGTATTTTTTCAAATGATTCCTGTGCTTTGTCATTCCATTTGAATTTTGTATTCGCTTTAGTGAGATCTGTCAGTGGCGCTATAATTTCTGCATAATTGTTTATAGTTGATTTAAAATACGTGCATAATCCAATGAATGCTCGCACTGTTTTCTGAGATGTAGGGACTGCAAAGCTTGTTATTTTTTTTATATTTTTTTCTGAGGGTGCATATCCTTTTTCACTAATTTTATATCCCAGAAAGTCTATTTCTTGCATGTATAGTTTTATTTTAGCTGGTTCAATTGTGAGATTAAATTTTTCTAATTGTGTTAGTACTTCTTCTAGTAATGTGTGCATTTGTTGTATATTATCAGCAGCAAGTAAAATGTCATCAATAAAGTATTGAATGTTGTATTTCTTTTTTAAATCACCTAAAACTATATCGATTAGACGAGCAAATATATTTGTTGAGATTTTAGTTCCGAATGGCATTCGTGTAATTTGAAAATGGTTATCCTCCGTGATAAATGCTAGTTTATGCTTGTCCTGCTCTTGTAATTTGATTTGAAAAAATGCAGAATGTAAATCTAGAACTGTAAATATTTTTTTTCCAGCAATGCTTTGTAAAATACTTTTTGTGTTAGGGACTGGATACGGATCGCTTTCTAATATATCGTTAAGAGCTCTAAAATCTATAGCCATTCTAAGTTTTATTAAGTTTTGATCACTGGTTTTTGACGTAGAATTTTTTTTTACGAAAATTACTGGGAAAGCATAACTTGAGTTCGTAGGCTCTATGATACCTGCATCCAATAAATCTTGAATTTCTTTCTCCGCGAATTTTTTTACATCATGCGCTAATTTGAATGGTTTCGTTTGTATAGGAAAGTCGTGCATTAATTTAAAATTCGGTTTTATTACGTCCGTTTCTCCTAGAGTTTTGTATGATTTGCTGAAAGCGGTAGCATGTCTCATTAAAATTTTCAATACTTCTTTTTGTACCTTCGGTGTTAAGTGATCTATTTTAAAATCCTTCTCTGAAAGTTCTTTTTTTCGTAATTCTCTAATTTGTGTAATATTTAAGTTATTTACTTCGTAAATATTATCAGTATTTGGTTTATTTTGTTTTTTTATAAAAAAATCAGTGGTAATTTTTCCCATTTCCTGATCCTTATGAAGTCTCAAATACGTTTTCGATTTATTTTGTACTAATATTGTGAATGAATTATTTTCTGTTTCCTTGTTTTCATGAACTGAATTTTGGATTACTAATTTCCTGTTGTTATATTTTGGTTGGAAAAAAAATTGTTGCTTGTTTGTTAATTTCCCATCAAAAATTAAATTTACTAATTTCGATTCTCTAGGTCTCAAAGTAATGGTTTTCTTTACAAATACTCGTGTATTAATTTTCGGAATGTTATTGTGTTGATAGGATTTGATTTGTTTTGGTATTGTTTGAAAGTCATCATTTTGTTGTACGGGCTTAATTTTATTCACCTCCGTAATTTGATTTTCATTGGGGTTTAATTGTATAATTGAATTATTGAGTTTAAAAGTATTATTTTCAAAATCCATGATTATTTTATTACTTTTTAAGAAATCATATCCTAAAATAATTTTGTAATTACGGTCAAATTCATCTTTAGTTACATAAAATGTGCCATTTAAGAAAGTGTTGTTAAATCTAAACTTAAATTTTACACAGTGTTTAAAAGGAATGGATTTGTTTGATAGAGTTGTAATTTTTATAGCGTTAGCTAAATATTTAATCTTTATATCCGTCTCTTTTATTTTTTCAAAGACCCCTGGAGATATTAAACTTATACTCGCCCCACTGTCAATAAGGCTGGGTATAATTAAATCTTTCTTTATTTTTAAGTCCCATATTGGTAATTCATTGTTTTTTTCCGAGTTACAACTTGCGATCAATTTTTGTGTTATATCTTTTTTTTCTTCCTCATTTTTTTTTATCATTGTCTTTTTCGTTTGCTTTTGTTTCAATATTTTTAATTCCTTGTTTGATTTATTTTTTATATTATAACCCTGTTTTTTCTCAATGTTACGGGACCTACGGGCTTGTATTCCTCGCAATTTTGTAGGCCCGCTTACCGGTTTAAATGACTTTGCCCCCTGTTCCTATTATTATTATTGTGTCTGCCTCGCCTGTCTCTGTTTTCGTTAGGAAAAGTAATTGTGGGCTGATGTTCCCTATTTCCCTCATTATTTTGCGGCAAAGGATTTTGGCTATTTTGTATGTTTGCGAAACCCTGATGCTGCCCTGTATATGCAATTTGTGTGTTGTTTCCTTGTGTTGGATCAAAGTTTTGCGTTGGAATCATATTATGCATATTGTAATTTCCAGGATACATTTGATTCTGTCCTATTTGTGATTGGGTCAAATTTTGCCAATTTGGCATTTGAATTTGCATATCATTAACTCTAGTTTGATTGTAATAAGGTCTTGTAAAATCCAATGTTTGTGGCGCTTGAAAATGTTGTGCATAATTTTGTGGAAATCTTTGAAAGCCTCTATAATTATTATTTTGATAATAATTTTTTTGAAATCGTGGCCGAACATTGTTTTGCGCTCCCCTTGGTTGAAAAAAATTCGCACTTTTTTGATTGAAATAACAATTTTGTGTCTGGTGGTTGGATTTATTACAGATATGACAAAAATTATGTGTTATCTGATTTACTTCAGCGTTGTTATGTTCGCTTTCATTTTTTTGAATTTTTAAATCTTTTATTTGTTCTTTTAATTGGTGTATTTCCGATTTTTGTTCTTGCGACATGCTAAGAAGTGCCTCGAATAATTTATTTTCGCTATTTTCAGTTAAATTGTTTACTTCTCCTGCACATTTACTGTTCAAAGCACTTTCGATATTTTTAGCTTTTTTTACTGCTTCATCAAACTTTGTGGGTGGGTATTTTTTTAATTCAAAAGAGATGTCCGGTCTTAGTGCTTCAAGGTATTTAGTTAATTTAATCGTTTCTAATAATTCTTTAGCTCCGTTCTTTTGTTCATGTCCTGACGAGACAAGGTATTTTTGTGCCTCAATGTTGAATTGTTTAGTAAATTCTTCAATAGTTTGGTTGGGTGTTTGTTTTGCATTTATGAATTGCGCCTGAGCGTCAGCAAATGATCTTTCTTTTTTAAATTGTGTTATCGCATTTTCTTTGAATGTGTTATAGTTTTGTGCTTTATGCAATTCAGCTGTGTTTTTTAGAATCTCTCTCGCTTGGCCTTTAAATTTTGACTTTGCCAACACCAATTTTAAATCATCAGGAAATTGTGCCGCTGCGGCTAATTCTTCGAACTCTTCGAAAAAATATGATATATTTTGGTCTGGTTTGTCCTCAAAATTTTGTAAAGAGTTCAATAGAGTGTCTATTCCAATTTTAAATGTGTCCCTTTCAGGAGAAGACTGCCTTGCCTTATTTCTACCTGTCATATTTATTTACTTATTTGGAAAATCTCACACAGACTGATGTTTAATACTTTTTCCTTTATTTTTATTTTTTTTTAACTCTTTCACACCTCAAATTATGCTATCATAAACTCTCAAGATATGAGTTTTGTAATGAATTATTATAATTTATACTCATTCAAGAATAATATATCATAGAAATTATGAAATAGCCCTAAATATTTTTATAAATATACATAAATATAATGACAAAGTAAATTTTCCGAAATACGGATATATATATAGTAACGAAATTCTTTACAATCTTACAAGCTAATGTGTCGTGAACTAAACCAACTCTTCTATATATATTTTTTTCATCTTCTCAACTATTATATTTCGTAAATTTTTTTAGATATACACACAATATTTATAAACACAATATGGATAAATAATGTTTGTTATTAGAAGGAGAAAAAGCTAAGAGAAGATAGAGGAGATAGGTAATTAAGAATAAAATCATAATACTGGCTATCTTTATTTATATTTAAATGCAGAAAATTTTCAATTTTGAATCCCAAATACAAATTCATACACCTGGTATGAGCACCATTAAACTTTTAGTAGTGTGGTGACGAAAATAAACACCTCCTACTAGGTACGCAATCTTGACGTGGTTAGTACGAAGACAAATGAAAATAATATCCCTTCGGCGTTGTGAACGAAGATCGGATATTATTAATTACTGAAATTAATTCCTTAATATCATACATAAAATTAACATTTGCAATAACATTAGGATCGCCTTATTTAACGTATGAATTTGTGAAAATTGGGATTGATGAGTCAATAAAATACTTGAGACATTAATCTACAAATTTAAATGTTAACATTCCCTAATCTGCATCTAGAAATTACCTTAAAATACATAAAGGGAGAAAACTGGAATAAAGACAAGAATAGGTACATATATACAAAATTTTATTAAAACACATAAATTAGCATCATGCAAACACTATAAAAATATAATATGCAAGGCAATAACTACTGAAATATGGTCATAGCGAAATATACAAAATATTTTATTTCATTTATCCTCGCAGCTCATTACGCTTGAGTTCACGACACAACTTATAGGCAAAGCCCCAAAATTTCGTATTTTATAAACTCGAGTCCTTCTTTCTTATTATTCCTCTTATCTTACTGGTATTATTAATTTATTTATTTATTCATTTTACTATTAAGTTTGAGCATTAAATTCTGATAATTTTGAGTCACAAAGATAATAATAATTTTAAAAATTTTAAAATAATCAAATTTTAAGTGATCGAATTTTAAAAAATCAAATTTTAAAACCAAAATTTTAACACAACATTATATCACTAAAATAAATTGGCCAGTCACATGAACAATGAAATTTTCTCACCTTACAAGTATGTTGCTGGTATTGGTCGCCCTTGGCTTATAGCTGTCCGTACAGTTCATTAGTACACCAACACACTTATATCCAAATGCCGAGTTATCAGTCATTTTTTTTTTAATTAACACAAATAGTAGCAACTTTTCTAAACTTAGGAATCATCTGATGAAAAATAGTCAGCTTTGCGCACTCAGGTGTTCCGTTTTGAATTGGAAATCAGTCGACGATTCGCGCCGAGTTATCAGTCATTTTTTTTTAATTAACACAAATAGTAGCAACTTTTCTAAACTTAGGAATCATCTGATGAAAAATAGTCAGCTTTGCGCACTCAGGTGTTCCTTTTTGAATTGGAAATCAGTCGACGATTCGCAGAGTTATCAGTCAATTTTTTCTAATTAACACAAATAGTAGCAACTTTTCAAAACTTAGGAATCATCTGATGAAAAATAGTCAGCTCAGCAATCCTTATGAATCATCTGATGAAAAATTAGTCAGCTTTGCGCACTCAGGTGTTCCTTTTGAATTGGACATCAGTCGACGATTCGCAGAGCATTATCAGTCAATTTTCATCACTTCGTTCGGGAGGCATAAGGTCGCATCTCCCGATGACACAGATTATTTCGATTTCTTCTTTTCCCTATCATCTTAGCGGGAGACTCGGAGCAGAGAGGAAAATCTTTTTTCCACCTTTACACCTTCAATTCCAAAAATGCACTCACTCATGTGGGGTTTCCTTTTTCAGGTCCTGTACGCCCCCTTTGACCCCATTGGGTATAAAATTTGGACTCCAATTGGCTTTGAATATGTTTCACTGTCCATTGGTCAAGTAAAAGATGCGGGGTTGGATTTTCAGCCGTTGTTCCTCCATTATTTATTGCCTGAGCTACGATTCCGAGCCGGCGACCCCACGTAGACCACACACGAGAGTAATAAATTTGATTGTAAATCTCTCATTGTTGCTTGTGTACGTTAGTGTCACAAATGGCGACTCTAGGTTTTATTGCTTCTCGTAAACATTTGTTCCTTTTTAAACTAATGGTGAGAAAATCCCTTCGTTCATGTGATTTTGCCATTCCCAGGCTTTGGCTAAAAAGAGCTTATAGTGTAATAAAATTTCCGAACAAACAACACATATTATTGTTATTATTTCTTGTTTACAAAAGCTAAAATAAAAATTTATTTTAATACTTTTATATACATTAATATTATTTCATTTTCTATCTCTTTCTAGATTATTTATTTATTTATTTATTTATTTATTTATTTATTATTATTCTTTCTCTCTCTTTTTTTTTTTTCTTTTCTTTTCTTTTATTTTATTCTAAGCGATGTCGTGACATTTCTTTACGACATGTGACTTCACAACGACGTCGCAGTGACGTCACCATGCCTAACGCGGAGTATTTTCAAGAATTTATTTGCTTGAGTTTGCAAAATTTCTGTTATTTGAGGAGAAAAGCATATTTGACGAATTCCTGCTTCTAAAATGAAAAAGTTCCATGCAGCAGAGATGCCGGTACACCTCTATTGATTTGACAAAAATTTTGCTTAGACTGGAGAAGTTCTGTTAATTTTTGTGTTAGATTGATGATATTTCAATGTTTTGAGAGGAAATGGGCAAATCAACGAGAAATGTTTTGTGAATTAACGAAATATAATAAATAGATACATGCATATCAGTTCATGAATATTTTTAGATTATGCACACTGTCAGAAAAATTTGTCTTTATGCACTAAATCATTCGCTATTTTTAAACAAATAATTTCTATACTCCTAGAAAACATACATTTTCCATTGATTCTTCCTAAAAATCTGAAAAAGACAGGGAAATCCGGTTTATTCCTCACGCATCCATATCGGCTATATTAATACCAAAGCCCGATTTATTTGTTTATTTATTTTTAAATGAAAAATCGAAAAATTAATACACTAAAATTTATTATTTATTTAAAAAAACTAACAAAAATAGCGCCTTTGAATTTAATAAATTTTCTCATTCATTTAAACTTATTCGCAATTTATTTTTTAGACCATTAAAAATATATATTCGTTTGTAAAATATAGTCTAAACAAGCACATTTAAAAATGAAGTTAAAAAAGTCAATTTTATTCAGAAAAACAAACACTTCTTCTTGAAGTTAATTAAAAAAAATAATATTTATACATTATATTTCTACTTAATTTCGATTAAATAAAATATAATAATTACAAAAATGTAATCTACTTCATTGATTGTTAGACGTAAAATCTAACAATCAAATCATTTCTTATTAAAAATATGTCTTCTTGAAGTTAATTTAAAAAAATAATATTTATACATTATATTCTACTTAATTTCGATTAAATAAAATATAATAACTACAAAAATATAATCTACTTCATTGTGTACTTCATTGATTGTTAGACTTAAAATCTAACAATCAAATCATTTCTTATTAAAAATATGTCTAGTATGTAATTGTTTTATCTTCTATTACTCAATGTGTATTAAAACGTCAATCTTTATTCCTTAACGACAAAATGTCCCTGAAATTAAGTTTAAAGTTTTGAGCTATCTCAACAAAAATTTTAACAAAGTCTTACCAATCCTTCATATGAAGAAAATCCATATTTTCATTTTAAACTTTACCTCATCAGAGTGCTCGACCACTGCCAACGAAACAATTAAGGCTTGAGGACAGGAGGTTTGACGTCATCACTAATAGGAACCGAATTCTCGTTAGTATTGGAAAACGCACTGGGAAATTTGAATTGCAATTTCCTTTTATTTTACTCGTGGAATATCTATCATCTTATAAAATAACAATAACTATTTAAATTTACTGGTGAGAACTCAGATTCCCTTAAATAAAAAATCAGTCAGATGCGGAATGCCTGTGTTGCAGTATCTGGCTTTTTATTGCAGAATTCCAAATTCTCACCAGTAGGTTTCAATAGTTATTATAGTTTTATAAGATGATAGATATTCCACAAATAAAATAAAAGAAAACTGTTTTTAAATTTTTTCTGGTGTCAATTCTGATACTATTGTAAACTCGGTTGATTAGTGATGACGTCACGACTCATGTCTTCAAGCCTTGTGGGTTTCGATGGCAACGGCTCGACCGAGTTTTTATCATGATCGATTTTAAACAAGCGGTCCCAGGTTCAAAGCCAAGTGAATCCAGGGAATACAAATGTACATTTACAGGGTTCGCACACTCCTTATATTTTGTAAGGATTCTGACCCCACTATTAATGATAGAAAATTTATATTTAATTTTTAAGAAACAGAATTCGCAACCACCTCCCCGATTTACCATTTCCGCAATATTTTTCTGCAGTGAAATAGTTTGAAAATACTGTAAAAATTTAGTGGTAAAGCTGTGCGAACCCTAATTAAAAAAAAAAAAAAAAAAAAAAAAAAAAAAACATTTTTGCAGATTACAGAAATTTTTTGTTCTAGAATGAAAAAAAACAAAAATAGAACGGATTTCTTTTTTCAATTCTCGTATTTAAAGCAGTAATATTACTGACAGGACTATTACCGTGAATTGAAGTAAACATTTCGAAGAATTCTTCCACTTCTGTTGCTATTTTGGAAAACGACATTTCCTCAAAACCCTAGTAAAACACACCAATCTTTTATAAAAACAAAACTATAACTTACCTAGGCACTAAATTCTGAAGCCTGTTTCTGGCAAGATTCAGTTTCTTCAGGTTTATTAAATGTCTAAAGGGGGCTGATGGCGTTGCAAAAATCTCGTTGTTGCTGAGGTCTAACTCCTGGAGATTCTTCAAGCCATTGAAATCTGACTCTCTGAGGAAGCTGATTGAGTTATGGCTTAGGTCAAGTACCAGAAGTCGTCTGCCCGGCCAAAAGGAACTATCACCGATGGCGGGAACACCAGAGTTTCTTATCCGAACCACTTCCAAATTGTTGAACTTAAGGAATATCCGGCCAATTGTGATGTTATTGGAGGCATGAGGCGGGGCGTCGACTACCAACACGTGGGTATTGATGTCCATTTCTGATACAGGAATGACTTGCATGTCGCCACTAGTGCAGTGGACTGTCTTCTTGCCGGATTTCAGAGAACAGGTACAGACTTTAGGACATCGGCCAGTAACTTCAGTGACGCACAGGATAAAACACAGAAATGTCGTGATGTACCAGATATCCATGTTCTAGAAAAGATATGATAAAAGTATTAAAAAAATGCAATTGTATCCGAAAATAAATATATCATCATTAATAAGACGAAGATTGAATGCAATGATTAAACATTTAAAGGAAACATTCTGGAAATCTTTTTCAAAACATAATTTAAATTGACGCAAATTTTAAACTGTGGCTACTCATATTGAACTGATCGAGTAAGTCTAAAACTTTGAATATGTTCTCCAATCGAATTCAAGTTAATACTTTTTTTATATTATACCTATGTTGCATAGCGTTCAAAAGTAAGGATTTAATTTAAAAATTAACATTCATAAATGAATAGATAATACCTACAAAGAGATCATTCAATCGATCACGTAAGAGATTCAGATAATATAGAATATGCAAAAACACACAGCATAGAGTATGACAAGAATACAAAGCATGAGGTCGGTGAACACTCAATATTTCAGTTCCACGGTAAAGGTATAAGAAGCTATCCCTGGGACTCGCACTTAGGTTTTTTCAATTATCAACCAAGGTACTAAACAAGATATTTGCATGTAATGGGAGACCCTAAAAACCATATTGAGCCTAAAAACCTCATGCTTGTTGTAAAAACTTATTTTTTAACCCTTTGAGGGACAAGCAATAATGCCTCTGTAATATTGAATTCTCACCGGGAAAATCGAAAATTTTATTTTAAAATAAGGATAAACAATTTTTCAAAACTTTGTTGCTAAATTTAAAAATATTAAATTTCGTTAAAAGTTTCTGGTGCAATTCTCATTTAAATTAGGTGGGATAAAATATAGCCCATCGCCTCTCAAAGGGTTAAATATTTCCCATCCCTTCCTGTTCTCTAAGGGTGGAATGGCCCTTTCCCGTAACGCATAGTGACGTCACTGCGACGTCGTTGTGAAGTCACACTGTGACTTTGTGACCATCGATTATCGATGTGAAGTCACAGTGACTAAAAGGTGAAGTTGTTATGGCCGTTTTAGAGTTCTTTTGTGACGTCATATTGTGACTACTTTGTGAAGTAAGTCACGGTGTGACAAATTTGTGAAAAATGTGTCATTTGTGATTACTTTGACATTAACATCGTGACGAAACTGTGACAAAAGCGACGTCGTGACAAAAGTTTATTTTAAAGTTAATAAACGTTTCGAAGAATTTTTGTAATTTTCTAAAGATTTTTAAGAAAGTCACATCTCAGTCACAATGTGACGTCACTGAGTAGTGGCACTTTGGTCACAGATGTGATGTGACCACAGTGAAGTCATTGTAACATCACTGTGACCTTGCATGCTATGAGGGTTATGACTCAGGCATGAATAAGACGTGTCCCATCCATTTCAAATGATATCGCTATCCTAATAATTGTTTAATTACATACAATTTATTGATACTTTATCTAACTCATATTTCTACCTTGATTTGGAATTGAAAAGTGTCACAAATAAAACAATCAAAATCACAGAAAAAAAATGAAGTTTCAATTTGACAAATCCATTAATGGCAGGGCTGGTACGATCGACTAGTTTTCTATTCCATTTATACCACTTTTTTTTAAACCACTTGGAAAATGGTTGTTGCTTTTGGTCTAGAGATATCTGAATCCTAGTGGTGTCCGCATTCTATTTGTTTTCTGATTGGTCCATGTTTAATGTACAGAAATGGACTACTTCTACTGCCACGATGACAGAAAAAAAGTATTAAAAACTATAAAAAAAATTAATAACTTTAAAAAATGAGATACAGTTTTCAAACAAATTGCATTTAAAAAAATATTTTGGGTTAATCGGAAAGTCATGTTGTATTTTTGCTATGTTTTTCAAAGGTGATTTATTTCTATAAAAATAAAAATATCAATAATGTATAGGCTATTTTGTTTAATGACCTTCCGCCATCGCTCAACAATGTTCTTAATTCCACGCATGTAGAATGGCCTGGTCTTTAGAAGCGAAAAACAGTACCGGTGCCGATTTATAACCTCATCGGAATCGAATGTTTTACGATTCAAGGAATTCTGCAAAGACCGAAACAAATTGTAATCTGAAGGGGCAAGGTCAGGTGAATACTGTGGATAGAGCAAATATCCCAATCAAGCTCCAATAGCTTTTAGTGGGTGACCAAACTTGTGCGTGGTCTGGCGTTGTGGTAGTGGAACACAACGCCTTTACGATTCACGAGTTCTGACCACTTTTGATTGATTGCATTGTTCAATTTGACCAATTGCTGGCAGTACACGGCTGAATCAATCGTTTGATTCTTTAGTATGAACTCGAAATGCACAACACCTTTGAAATCCTACCACACTGACAGCATGACCTTTCTCTTGTGAATATTGGCTTTGGATGTTGATTGAGATGGTTCATTGTACTTTCTCCTAGACCGCTTGCATATAACGTTATTGTAAACAATCCATTTCTCGTCACTGGTGACCATACGCTTCAGAAAAGAGTTGTTTCCTTCACGTTTAAGAAGGGAATGGCATATGCTTAAACGCTTCACCAAAGGGATTTCCTCCAACTCAAGAGGAACCCAAACTTCAAGCTTACTTAGAAATCCGATCTTCTTTAAATGGTCATGAACAGCTGACTGAGCAATGTGCAGGTCTCTGCAATCTCTCGCGTCGTGTACCGCGGGTTAGATTCAAGCATTGTGTTAGTGTTACTCAAAAAAAGTTCAAATAATCAGTCTTTCACAGTTGGGAGAGCAATTAAGATTAATAAATAGTTTATTAAAAGAATAAAGTCCACATTAGAATACATGCATTAGTGTCCAAGATACTACATTGTACTCTTATTGGTACAAGTCAATTGATATTCTCTCATATAGAACCATGAACCTATTTCAAGATTCTGAACAACACATTTTAGTTACAGAGCCAAGATGTACATTTTATCTTAGTTGCAGAGCCAAGACTGAACTTTTTAAGAAAAATATAATAATAAGAAAAAGCATCAAAATAGAGTTACATGATCATAAATTTAAAAATTTTTCATTAACTTGACATAAAAATAATTAATAAACCAATAAATATCTTTTAATGATTTCAAAATCACTTAAGTTGTCAACTTTTCAAGAAATAAAACATTAATTTAATAAGAAATCAAACATTTAATTATAAAACAAATAAATCAGTATTAAGTAGTTTTAAATTATTATTTTACCCATAAATATTAATCAAGAACTTTTATTTGACATTAATTAATTTTTGTCAAGGTCAAATGCATTATAATGTCAATAAATTTGATTTCTTTATTTGACGCATTGCGCCTAAACACACATTGACTTTATTTCGTCATCGTCAGCCTCCAATGGCCTTCCTGGCTGAGGCACACCATTCACATCGAAATCGCCAGAACGGATTTTTGCAAAATACTTTTGGCACTGACGTATCGTTACGTTCTCGTCCCCATAAACTTTATGGAACTTTTTACAAGCTTGCGTCGCATTCTTGCCTTTTCGGAAATAAAAAAGCAATATATAGCGAAAACCAACAGTTTTCCCTCCATTTTCAAATCCGTATAAAATCTATCCAACTCATTAGAATCGAGCAAATTCCTGTTTATTGAATAGATTAGAAGTGTAACCTTAGCTAGAATTTCAGTGAGGTGCGTGCAAATGACGCTTCTACTCAAAAAAAAAAAAAAAAAAAAAAAAAAAAAAACCACTAATGACATCTGTAAAAAATACGACGAGACTTTGCGATTGTAATTTCAGTTAAAATTTGTTTATGATGGGTCGAAGAATATTAATGTTTCCTCCATGGCGTACGTAATATATGACACTGTAATTACACAAACCACGTTTTGATCATCCTAAAAATGATGTTTATTATTATTTTTTTAAAATATAGAATCTATTTATAAGTCTAAAATTTTAGTCTTTGAAAATATCATTTTTCAAATGATTGTTGTGATTTGTTAAATTACATTAAAAAAAATACACTTCCTTTACACAGTTTGTCAAATTTGTGATGTGAATTACTATAATCAGAATTTAGAATGATCATAAAATTGTATTTGCCATTGTCAAAATCATTAATCTTGTAAAAATGGGAGGCAAAAACCCCGTATAATATACAAATAAATATTTAAGTTTATTCTTTAAGATTGAAACATTCAAAATGGGTTCAATCTATTCTCTACGAGTTCTGGTATATCATACCTAATATTTATTTATTTAAAAAAAAAAAAAAAAAAAAAAAAAAAAAAAAAAAACTTCATAAACAATCATTAAATTAACCTATAGATATATCTCCATTATGCAAGTAACAGGATCAATGTTTCCAAGTAGGGGAACACTTTTAATCAAAATATCCACCACTATTTCAGAATAGCAGTCTTCTTTTCATGTAATGATCTGCTAAGACTATTGGTAGGAAAAAATGGTACAAGAAAAAATTCCCCATAATGAAAACATTGAACTGGACTGGTGATGTAATCGTAATAAAACCAGAGGTATATGCTAAAGCGCATATGCCATAAACTTTATTTGAGAAATAAAAGGTATATGTAGTTCCATTAAAAAAAAAAAAAAAAAAAAAAAAAACAGTGCTTTAGTCGTAATAAAATCAGAGAGTATACGATAGTGTATACGACGTAAGGTTTATTTGAAAAATAGAAAATACATATAATTCCTCATAAAAAAGCCAGTGGTTAAGTCGTATTAACCTTTTGAGGGGCGGTGGTACGTCTATGAAACTACTTAATTTTAATTTCCAAATGCGACATTGGCACCAGAATTATGGTTAAAAAAATTTCGGTTTATGATATTAGAGAAACATAGCCCTTTTTTTATTGTTTATAAAGAAAGTTGTTTTCGAATTCCGGTGTCTGTCATTAATTTTAACACTTAAGCAATGAAAGTGCTCTGCGCCGCAAAGGGTTAAAGCGTATACGCTAGAGCAGCGGTTCCCAAACTTTATTGATACGCGACCCACCTTTTTAAGTACAAATATTTTCGCGACTCACCTAATCTAATGGTGTATATCAGTATGGAAATTGTTGTATGAGCTGTATAAGCTATCGGTTCTACAAAATTCAACACAAACAACAATTCGTAATTCCAATGTGTGAATAATAATTAACACAACACAAACTACAAAGTAAATTAAAAATAGATTTAATTACTATCAAAATATAACTTTATAATCTGTGCGTTTTCAGCCACTGGTGTTAACCGATGAAAGCATTCATAGCAGGGTTAAAACTAAAACTTGTTTATTTAAACCTTAAATTACTAACCTTAAATTACCTTAAACTTATAATAAACCTTAATAGACCTTATAATAAACCTTAAATTACCGTGACCCACTAAAACAGCCGCCGCGACCCACCAGTGGGTCCCGACCCATAGTTTGGGAACCGCTGCGCTAGAGCATATATGACATAACCGCCTCACCTGTGTGTCCCGATGTCACCTGTAAGGAGATACTAAAGAACACCCTTTAAATTAACTTAATTCCTGCTGGAATTGTTAAAATTTCTTCTTGACTTATTTAATATGTATACGTCATAAACTTCATTTAAGAAATAGGAAGTATGTGTAGTTCCTTAAAAAAAAAAAACAAGTTGGAAATTGCACGTGAAGCGTAGCAAATGAGGTGCGTTCGTACAATAACGAAGTTTTAAAATATTCAGATCTTGCTGATATAGTAGAGCGTACTTTGGATACAGTACAGTGGTCGAAACCTTTGTGTTCCTGTAAATGTGCAGGGAGTAATTTTTATTATACTTAATTAACGTATATCTTATTCAAAAAATGTGAAGTAGTTTAATATAATTAAAACACGCCCCAAACAATGTTTTCCCGTATAACATTATTTAGTGGAATACATTTGTGTGGCCCTGTAATTTAATAATAAATATTCTTTGCATCACAGATTGCACAGAATGTATATTTTAGTACATACTTCAAAGATTCGTGTCAATTCTATTATGTACAAATGAGTGTAACACCATTAAAATGCATTTGAAACTTTTTTTCGCATTGATCGTAATGCAACGGAATACTTTTGATTGTGCCTGTAATTAATCTATGCATCCGATTTTCATAACCTTTGAAATGACTCGACAAAATTATGTAATAAATATACGTTTTAAATTTCAAACGATTAAAATGCATTTGAAACTTTTTCCCCCATTGACTGTAATGTAACGGAATACTTTTGATTGTCCCTGTAATTGATCTATGCATTCGATTTTCATAACAATTGAAATGACTCGACAAAATTATGTAATAAATATACGCTTTAAATTTCAAACGATTAAAATGCATTTGAAACGTTTTTCTCCATTGACCGTAATGTAACGGAATCCTTTTGATTGTCCCTGTAATTGATCTATTCATCCGATTTTCATAAAATTTGAAATGACTCGACAAAATTATGTAATAATTATGTATTTTAAATTTCAAACGTTTCGGTTGGGTAGTTTTTGCGTTGTTATATGCGGACAGACGGACAGACAGACGGACAGACAGACGGACGGACTGAGCGACAACAATAGGTGCTACGTATTTACATAATTACGAACGCACCTAAAAATAATAATAAAATAAGGCGAATACCATCATATAACCCTTATACACCACATCCCTGAACTGGATTGGGTTTAATCACGCAATTCCAAAAATGCTTACACCACGTGCCGCTTCTTAGAAAATTGCGTATGCTTTAACCCCCAACTTTGATGAGGTTTTTTTTTTTACTCTTTCCCTATTGACTTGACTTGAGTTATATGCACTTACTTTTTTGTGTTTCACGACGATGTTTGAGGGTGAAAGTCTGAAGTTACGCCCAGGAAGTCGTACACGGGCGCTTTCATTCGGCTTCATTCATAGCAGTCCAAGCGTATCATGAGAATCTATGTATCATCGCAGATTCTGAAGAAGGCGTGAATTTTTCTTCCTACGGTAAATAAAAGAAAGAAAAATATAATAATATCAGCATCGTATGTTATGTCACTTACATGTGTACAGTATGAATTTACAGCTATAAAACATATTTCTATTACGTGGCATAGCATGATAGCATACTGAATTCCTTTGCACTGTTAACTCTTTCAAAGGCGGCGATCACGTACAGATGAATTTACAGCTATATAATATATTTCTGTCATGTGGCATATTGAATTCCTTTGCACCGTTAACCCTTTCAACGCCAGTGGTCACATACCTAACTTTCATTCCAAAACTTACCAACGGTGCTACGTATAAACGGTACCAAGAATATTTTAATAAAATTTTGTTTTTAATACTGAAACCGTGAATAAAATCAATTGTCAATTTTCTGAAAAATTCGTTTGTCGACTCAGGAGTCCATTAGGTTTATTCATCACTTTACGAACAGAATTTTTCTGCTCCTCAAAAGTTTAAAAATAAAATTCAATATTTCACACGCCCTCCCCCCCCCCTCCTTCCGCCAAAAAAAAAAAAAAAGAGAGTAAAATTTAACTTAAATTTATGTGTAGCCAAAATACTGGTACTAAAATTCACCGGTTTAGTGGCGCTTTCGCAAATACCATTATATTAGTAAAATGTTGAATCAGTTTTCTGGTGGAAGACTTAACCATGTGTTTCAAGTTTTTTACTAAACCGATTTTGCAATCAAAACTCTAACCATGATTCAGCGATTTTTCTAACCCAATTTTATGGTGAAGAGTTGAATTATAGTTAAAGTCATTTTCTAAACTGAATTTATTGTGAAAGATTGAACCATTATTCGGGATTTTATCTAAACTAACTTTATTGGGGTTCGGTCATACAGGACTAAACTAAGGATTGAGAGATCATAAGATGAGTTACTCCAGTGTAAAACATGGTTACATATGTTTTTTATTTTTGAGTAAAATTATTTAAATACATTTTGACATACCTTAAAAATACAAAGTTTGTTTGTTAGTTAATATATGCTGCCTTAAACAAAGATAAACTTTAGATAAGTGGGTGTGTTTTGTTATTAAAAATAAATAAATTCAATAAAATAAAATGTATGGGGCAAGAAAATATGTAGCATATAATTATCAGAATTTTTAATCTTAATAAAGAAGGTGTTTTAACAATGGTTTTTTATGTTGAAGATTTTTTTTATTTGAGGGGGGGTTGTAAGTCAGGGAAAAACAGAACTTCTACACAGAAAAAAAAAAAAGACCTAAAACGGGTAGAAAAATACCCAAATTGGATATAAAAATTCTTAGGTAGGAAATTACCCATTTGTGACCATATGTCTGTTTTGGTTAACACTATGTATTTTTTTTTTTTTTTTTTTTTTTTTTTTTGTAAAACTTTTAAAGTTTTAACTGAAAGTAATAAACAATTACGACTTTGAAACAATTCTTTTGTTTTTAGAAATTCAGTCTCTATACGTATAAGGTACTGACATTGAAATCTAGCATGAAGGAAAGCTTTATAAGACATGTAAAGAAAAAAAAACGTCCGATAATCAATAATGTCAGAGTTGGGCAAAATACATCAAAAAATCATTTTCGATACAAAATACAAAATACATTAGTTTTAGAACCTAAAATACAAAATACAAAATACTTTTCGAATTGAAAAAGTTCCAAATACAAAATACATGTATTTTCAAAATACGTTTAAAATACAAAATACTTTTGAAAAAAAAAAAAAAAAAATGTGTATAAGATAAAAGGTTTGAACGAGCCGCTTCCAGCATACTTGGCTGGACAATTTTCATCCATGACACTTGGATCGGGCTTGACTGGACCTTTTCTTCAGTCATTCCGGGCTGTCTGGGCCGAATATCGGATTTTTTTTTTTCTTTTTTCTTTTTTTTTTTTTTTTTTTTTGAAAGATAGACTTAGATGGGCCTCGTCATCACTCTTTCGAGTCCCGAGCTTTATTTTTTTCTGCAGATTCGTGCCGGGACTGACTTATTCCTTCCAGACCAGACCAGGATTGAACTTCTTTCTTCTTAGAGCACTAGGTGCACTAGACAAAAATATTATTATGGGTCTCGATCCAGCTCGCATGAAAATCATTGGCTCATTCTGTCTCGACCGGCCAATGGGAAAAATCAGTAAAATCTGGCCCGACCCGACAATTTTCTCCAAAAAATGTACGTATTTATAAATTATTATAATTTTACCATTATTTTTATTTTTTTATTTTTATTTTATGAATAGTAAATATATTTCTGTATAATAAAAATAAAGCACAGCAAAAGGAACTCTGAAAATGAATATGTCTATAAATCCTGTCTTAAACGGGAAATGTATTGATTCATGCAAAATAAATTTAATAACAAGAAAAAAGAATATGATACATTTAGAACAAACTATGTTGCTGCTAAGAAATAAACCTGTCTATTGCGTATTTTTCCCCTATCCTGTGCGAATCCGTCTTAGAAGATTTTAATGTATAGCATTTCTCAGACTTTTAAGTTTCCAAGGCATAGAATAATATTAAGGCTACTCTCATCTGTTCTGCTCGACAAGTGCAAAAGGCTTTGACACATTTACAAATTCATTTTTTAACGGAAAGATATAAAATTGGAAGGCCTGACTATGGAAGCGATTTGAAATCGAATTGAATTTTACATTTTTGATTAATAAATTATCTATTGATTTATAAAAGATTTCGATCACGTGACAAGCACGATTTTCATCTCAATTTGAGTGGTTATTCTTCTTTCGCGGGAAATTAGGTTCAAAACGCCCACTTTGACACTATTTTCCGAAAAATCTATTGTGTTTGTAAAAAATGGGAAAACGAGTGCGATTAGATAATTTCTGAACAACAACACCTGCTTGTTTCAAGCATTTCCAAACAAAAATAAATTAAAACATATGTAATAAAGTTGCCTTTTTACATTTAAGAATAGCCTTAATTATAATAAAAACATTTACATAAAAATAAATATTAATTTTAAAATTAAATATCGCAACGGGCTAATCAAGGTTTTGCACGAACAAGGCCTGTCTGAACTTTTAGCTTTTATATCGAGTCGGCTTATTCTGAGATTTTACTTTTTGTATCGGACTCCGACTGTGTAATATATTTTTTTAAGGATTGAAACTTTATACTGGGCCGGTCCAAAAATTTTTGTTTTGTGTCGGAATGGGCCTGACAAAGGTCTTTTGTTTGGTTTGGATCGGACATAATAATTTCGGACTGTGTTTATACTCTTATTAGTGTTTGCACAAAGCAACTGTTAGGTGTTTTTATAACACTGATTAAATTGTTTGAAATTATAAATTATCAAAGTAAAGAAACAAAAGAAAAGATATGTAAAGAAAAGAAATCAATCTATTTCCGAAAACGCTTTATAAAATAAACGAAGAATACTTATTAGATAAAATGTTAAAATGCACACAAAAATATAAACTTTTTTGGGATATAATTCAGCTTCATTTTAAGCATAGGTAAAGTGTTGTCAAAACAATCTATAAATCAAAATTATGTTTGAAAATTACGATTGACCTTCAAAAGAAAAATAAATCTCAAATTGAGAATTACTTTTTGGAAATTTTATAATTAAGGATCGACGAAGCATGTTTTTAAGGCCGAATTTAGGTGATTGGTAGTAATAGTTAATAATAATAATACATAAAAGAATATGAATTTTGATGACATTAGTGCATTAATTCTTGTTAAAATCCTGTAAATCCTGAAAAATACAGCATAGCAAAGCCAACTGTTGTACGATTTACACCAACACTTATTTAGTGCGACTTTTATTTAATTCCAACTAAATCGGAAATTCGTTGAAAATTCATGCATTACTACTTGAGATAGAGCTAGTGCAGAAATCGTGAAAAATGTAGCATAGCAGCATCACCCATCTACAGCACAATTCACACCAAAACATAATCGGCAACAACTTATGTCAACGTCTAAATTGAATCTGAAATTTAATGAAAAACCGTGCATTAGTTCTTGAGATAGAGTTTTTGCGGAAATCGTGAAAGACACACCATAGCAGAGCCACATTTTGGAAGATTTACACCATTACCTAATATCTAAAATAACTTATGCAAATGTCTAACTGAATCTTAAGTTTTATTAAATTCTATGCATTAATTCTTAAGATAGAGGGCTCACAAAATTTGCGTGTTACACTGATAAACTCACAAATAGACATTTCCTAAAAACAGTCAGTGTTTAGGACCATCGAAAACCTGAAATCAAATTTTTACACAAATTCAATTCTTTTTTCTTGTAAAGATACAGAAAAATAAAAAGAGTGAGTGATTAAAAATGAAGCGTCAGTTCAATAGTTAATCTAGGACGTATACATAAACACATATATGCAAAAGAATTGTATAGCCTCCTTCATTGAAAGTTAGTTAAAAATATAATAATAAATACGTAATTCGGTTTGTTAAAAATATAATTCGCTAATGCCTTGAATACTATTATGCAAATACAAGTATGCTTCTCATGAATAATAAATAAGATATAATTTAAAAAGGAATATTAAATAAACATGTTAAATATTTTTGTTTAAATCCTGGCAATATGATAATGTGCAGAAATACAACATTCGGGGCATCATGATACCAAATAAGTTTAAGTTAAGCTTTTAAGTCATGTTTTTAGTATTTAATAAATGTCTTCTATCAATGCATCATTCTTTGTCATAGTCTGTTTAAAAAACGTTTCAATCTTGAATGAATCATTGCATTGAAAATCAGGGGTGTGTGAAGAAAAAACTGCGCCCGGGGCAAAGTTTCAACTTGGCGCCCACTTCCCAACTTTTCCTTGTAATACGGCAAAAATAACGTTGGTAGTATAAATTTGGCGCCCTCTCAATTTTCGACCGCCCCCCCCCCCCTCCGTTCTCATGGCGCTGTTAAAAATAATTTAAATATTGATAACGTAATTTTCCATCATTTATATTGTAAAGATGTATTCAAACATAAGCATGCTATATTTGTAATAATGATTGCAAATTAATTAATTGCTATTTTTATTTAAACATTAATACACTGCTTTTTCTGAAAGAGTCATTTATTGCTATTTGTTTTTGGTTAATCTGCAAGTTAAATGTTAAACATTTTGAAAATCTCTGTACAATGAACATTGATCTCGGTTGATACATAAATAATCTCGGGATACTCAGGATACATAACTAAGTACACAGTTAATAATGTATAGATTTTTATGCTTATAAATCTATACAAAATACAAAATATTGTTTCATTAATCTTTTGTAAATTTTATTCTAATAATTATATGCACCTGCACGCATACTGAAAATCATAAATATTCTTCTAAAGGGGAGATAATTTTGTAATTAACCAATTTAACATTCTCATCGATATTAAAACTTTCATCTGTGAAACTTTCATTTACAATCGAAACTCAAAAAAGAATCAAACTTCCGTTTCGTTTTGGTCCGACACCAGTTTATAGATTCATTGTGCTATTTTATTTTAAATAGTATAAAATGAAACATAAAATAAGTCAAAAAATTTTAATGGCGAAGTCACGCTAGATAAACATGTATCTCCATTAAGGACAGATCTGTAATCAAAATCCAATATTTAATATACTCAATCGTAAAGACAATTAATGAAAATCTCAATTGTATATCAATAAATAGAGCTACTTGCATATAAATTCCCTCGCAAATGAATATCACGGGTGACTTAAAATTTAACTGAACTTTGGTAAAATAGATACAAAAGGACTCGAAAAATAATGTTTTGATCAATGTATAATGGTATAAAATTAAAAATCTTACCATTAAATGTGTTTTAAAGGTGATTCTTGCTACAAAAGTTCCACTTATAATGATAGATCTTGTTTTGTACATTTGTCATGCTACTTTGTCATACTACATCTGCCATTATTATCAACAGAAATTATAAAAAAAAAAAATCCCCATACAATATAGCGCTAAGTGTTCTGTCCCAATTCAGTAATTCCTTTGATACATTATCATTTGGAGCTGAAAAAAAACAGCCATTCTTTCTCAAGACAAACAATTACATTTCCTTCTATTATAATATTATTTTTATTCTATGATTCTTTAAAATCACTAGACACAGCAAACATCTAAATAATTCTTCCTGTTTATCACAGAGTAGTATTTGTCGTTCTCATATCAACGTTATAATTGTAAAATCTAGAACTTTAGAATTGTAACAGTTCAGCAAAAATACCTAAGTAAAACGGAAGCATTCATTCTAATCTTTATCGTATCAGTAGTTGTAAAGCATGTTTGGATTAACTTTCAGAAACGAACCCTATGAGACAAAACAAAACACACAGGCTCGTATTATGCTTTTATGAATTTTACATCTGCGGGTTTAACGAAGCAGCTGGAAATCTACAAAAAAGTATTTTAAGTATGAAATGTATTTTCAAAATACAAAATACTTACAAAAATCATTTCAAAATACATTACCAAAATACTTTCGTTTAGTCAGGTTAAAATACAAAATACAAAATACAAATGTATTTTGAAAATGTATTTAAAATACATGTATTTTCGATACTGCCCATCTCTGAATAATGTATTATTCCATATCGATATATTACCTGAAAAACTCGTCTGACCATCTGTCTGCCAATATGACATAACGATAAGGAATACTAAGGACGAGAATTCTACTTTTTTTCCCCTAGGACTGTACACAGGGTTGCAAAAAAGCCGGCTAAAATTAAAAAAAGCCAGGCCGGTTGGCTTTTATTGATTTTAGCCGGCTTTTTTTGGCCAAAATTGGCCTTTTTTGGCCATAATTGGCTTTTATACAGTGAAGTCTTTATTATAAGCAACACATTTTTAAGTGTCTTTTAACTAATTTTAATGATGTTTAATTTACTTTGAGTTTAATAAATTTATTTATTAATATGAAAAATTGAGATTTTAATTATGATTCATTATGAGAAATTGGGTTATAACCCAAATTTTCAATAATGAAGACATTAATACTAGAATAATACATTGATGGAGTTGCTAGTGGTTTATAGTCAGAATTGCAAATATGTCAGCTAAATTATAAAATGGCCATACCAAGTGCTTTTTCTGATTTACATTGACCTTTAATCCTACCTTTGTTTTTCCATTTTTACTGCTTTATAAAATTAAAGGTTACTTAGTTACATGTTTAATTACTTAACTAATTTTAAGAGTTATTAAAATGTCATGTTTTATTCGCTATAAACATTTAAAATCAAACATATAAAAAAAACACCATTTCTCACTATTGAAAATAGTATTTCGAATTATGCAGATTTCATAATATATTATATTTCATAATTTATTTCAGTATTCTCAATTAGCATATGCATGAATATATTCATTCATGCAAGTGGGCATATATGCACGTTTAAATAACAAAGAGCTATTCAAAATTTTAATTCAACAAATTTTATTAAAACATTTTTTAATTTTATGTAATTATGTATTAAACTTTCCTCAAATATTGAATCCTTCCTAATTTCTCTTTCAACATTGTTCATTTTATGACTTAATCTTTACATATTGACCTGTAACAATGTTTCCATTAATGCTTTGATGTGTTTCATTTTGTTAGTGCTCATTCTAGGCCATTTTTGAAGGGTGCAGCACCCTGCCCTTTTTAAAAGTAGTAAAATGCACCTCTGATTTTACCCAGAGATTTGTGATAAATATTTTTTTTATTCCGTAGTATTTCTAAATTTGTGTGCCCAAAAATGATAGAATTTTTTCATTTCTTTAAGAAAAAGAACATGAAACTATTCAATCATGTTTTAATTTAATTGTATCTCTAATTTTTATATCATAAAATCATTCGAAATTAATGTTACTTGATTTATCATATTTAAAAATTATGTATTTTGCTGCTTTCTTTTTTCCCTTTCTGGCAATAACAATTTTTTTTCTTGCAAAAGTGCCCTTTTATGATGCAGTAGTGCCCTTTTTAGTGAATAGCACCATGCCCTTTTTATATCTATAGGGAACACTAATTTTGTCATAATTCCATTAAATATAATTCTTAAGAATGTGTAATATAAGTAGAACTATGAAATGTAGAAGTTTAAAACACATTTTTTGAGTATATTTCCTTTTTCCAAGATTTGTTTTTCAGACATAATGCCTTCACAGTTGACTCCTAGCAGTTATAAAGACTTATTTATTTGAAAAATTAAATAGAAATTTATAACTTTTTTAGTAGTAAATTATTAAAAATGTATTAAAAATAAATCAATCCAAATTTAATATGGATTCAATTCAATACAAATTAACACTTAAAAAATAAAAGCCGGCTTTTTTCAATTTTAGCCGGCTTTTATTAAGTGGATAAAACCAAAAATCCAGAGCTTACCTGCCCGCTTCTTTTATTTAACTTGCAGGTCGTAACGATACCCAAGGGATAAAACCCCGGCAATAATGCATTTAAATGTCCATCCTAAGGGGTCACGTTTTATTGGAACAACCGAAAATGTTCGTTTACGTCGAAGATTGCTTATACAAAAAAGTCTTTACAACATACAGAACGTTTTTTCTCACGATTGGAATTAAGCAGTGGCAAATCCATATAAATCCCCTGAGACGATAGGGGGAAATTTTTGATTCGACTTATAAGGCATATATATGAAGCTGCACGCACACTTTTTATATACAGTGGATCAATAAGAATTATAAATCCTACAGCGTAACAGAGAGTTATAGATGACGGCAATGTTTCTCAAATTGTTTTTATTATTATTCCGGTAGCCTGAATCACACTTATGCTTTTTTTTTTTTTTTTTTTTTTTTTTTTTCGCAGCGCGCATTAAGGCTATTTTTCCCTCTAGTTTTAATAAATGTAACAATAATATCCATATAAAATAAAATAAGGTAAAATAAATTTATTGACAAGTAAAATCGATTGAAAATGCAAGCTTTTTTTATGTATAAAAAGTATTGAATACTAAAATAATCTATTTCATTAAGCAAAATGATTAATTTTTTAAGTAAAATCGATAAAAAATTCAATATTACGGTGTTAAAACTTTTTTATTTAATAAAAATTTAATGCTAAAGTAATCTAATGCACTAAGTAGAATCGATAATTAATTCATTAAGTGTAATGAATCAAAAAGCATTGATCAAATATTTTTTATTTAAAAAAATCAAGCATTAGATGCTAAAATCGTCTAATGTATTAAATTAAATTGATTAAAAAATCCATCAATATACATGGTTTCGAATACTTATATTCAAAAATAAAATAAATTTAAAAAAATGAAAAATAAAATAAAATAAAATAAAAATAAATGATAAAACGATCTAATGTATTAAATAAAATCCATGAAAAGGGCAGCAAACAGTGTGAAATATTTTTACAAAAATGATTTAAGCTAAAACAATCTAACGCTTTGAGTAAAATCGGTAATTATTGCGTTAAAGATTGATTCAAAAGGTAATGTACATAATTCAAATATTTTTATTAAAAAAAAAAAAAAAAAAAAAAAAAAAACTTTAAAAGGTAAAAAATCTAATGGATGAAGTACAATAGATTAAAAATATTTTATGAAAAAACATTAAATGTTTTTTTAAAGAAATAGTTTAGTTTTTTCTCATGATTGGAATTAAGCACTGACAAATCCATATTAATTCCCTGAGACGATAGGGGGGAAATTTTTTATTCGACTTAGAAGGCATAAATGAAGCTGCACGCACACTTTTTATATACAGTGGATCAATAAGAATCATAAATCCTACAGTGTAACAGAGAGTTATAGATTACGGTAGCGTTTTCCAAACTTTTTACTCTCTTCTTTCCTTACAAGAAGAAAATATTGGATTTGTGAAAATTTTCGAATTCTGATTTTCGACAGATTTATACGTTTTAAGGGTCAGAGGTTCCAAAAATATGCTTTTACAAAATGTCTGTCTGATGTATGTATGTGATATAAATTTTGTAGGGGGCTCTATCTTAAGATCTAATGCACGGAATTTCAGAAAACTTTTGATTCAGTTAGACCTTGATATAAACTGGATCTGGTTAGTTTTTGGTGTATATCACCCAACAGGTGACGCTATTATGCTGCCTTTTTCACGATTTACACAATAGTTATATATCCAGAGCTAATGGACGGATTTTCATAAGATTTCAGATTCCGTTAGTCCTTGATATAATATGGTTCTGATTACGTTTTGGTGTGAATCGCACAACAGATGGAGCTGCTATACGGCATTATTCATGATTATCGCAATAGATCTATCTCAGGAATTAATGCACAGATTTCATCAAACTTTAAATTCAGCTGTCCCTGATATAAATTAGTATTATTTAGTTTTTAGAGTAAATGGCTCAACAGGTGGTGCTTCAATCTACTTTTTTTACGATTTTCTGCGATAATTCTATTTCAAATACTAATACACGGATTTTCATCAAATTTCAGATTCAGTTAGAAATTGAAATAAATTGTTGCAGATTAGATTTTGGTACAAATTACCTAACCAGTGACGCTGCTATGTTTAATTTTTTATGACGGTATTATTATTATGTGATAGAAGAAAGTTTTGGGATTGCCATATTAGATAGTTTTATTATTAATCCTATGGCCTGAGACACAATCCTACCTCTTTTTCACATCAAACTAAGACTATTTGTCCCTCTAGTTACAATAAATATAACAATAATATCTATAGGTAAAACAAATTTATTGAGAATTTAAAAATGCGTACAGTGTTCATTTTTTTCCAATAAAAAACATAAATACTAAAAAAATCTAATTCATTAAGCATAATCGATAATTAATCCCTTAAATAAAATCGATAAAAAATACAATATTACGGTGTTCAATTTTTTTTATTAAAAAAATTAATGCTGAAATAATCTAAACCAGGGCTGTCCAACGCGGCGCCCGCGGGCGCCATGGCGCCCTTTGACAGTTTTCTTGGCGCCCTTTTGAAAGTTTCCTGTAACTAGCATTTTTTAAAAATAAAATTCTCTTTTAAAGAATGCTTTATTTAAAATCCTTGATATGTGTTTGAGATATTGTTTGATTTTATGAAGAAAATATTAAAACATACTTTAAAAAATTAATCGTGTGTTAGTGTCATTCTTCACTAATTTATAATTATCCTTTATAAAATACTTTGTGAGAATTATGAGGATGAGAACTGGCGAAAGTTTTCTATAAATTTTTAAATATGTTAAGAATTAAAATATAGATATATAAGCGCTCTCTTATCCCTCCTTTGTGCATTAAATTTCAGCCATTTTGTTATTATTATTGATGTCGTTTCAATGGCCTTCAAGCTGTTTTATAAGACGAGAAAAGGGTTGTCATTTTCTTCCTCAGACCTTTAGATAATTTTAATCATTAAATAAAATTAAAATGGGCGAAATTACTTCCATCAAGGAAAGTTCGTACAGGCTCTCTCTTTGAGACCGCATCAATTATTTGGTCTCAATATCATGCCTGTCTATATGTTTCTGTACTTTTTATAACGGCAAATTTGCACCGCCAAGTAAAATCAGTTAGTTCTTTTGCGTCCCAAAACATCTTAACAATATCACTGATTACCATTTTATTTTAATAACAGGCGAAAGGTAATTTTCTATCTCCTTCCAATTAAAAAAATTCCTGGTAGCTCCTCGCAGAAAAATTTATAATTCGAAATTTGCAACGATTTATACTTATTTTGAAGAGTTTGTTTTTTTCTTTTTTTATATGCAGCTTTTAGATTCAAAGAGCCTTTATGTCTTCGACAGCGAAATGAATTCACATATGAATATTTCTAAAAATACCATGCGATAATTTTTTGCATGTTTTGATACATATTAATAATGGCGCCCTTCATTGTTTGCCAAAATCTGAAATGCGCCCCTGCTTAGTGAAAGGTTGGACAGGCCTGATCTAAACCATTAAGTAAAATCGATAATCAATCCAGTAAGTAAAATTGATTAAAAAGGCATCGATCGAATATTTATATATATATACATGAAGCATTAGATGCTGAAATAGTCTAATGTATTAAATTAAATCAATTAAAAAAGGTAATATACAGAGTTCGAATACTTATATTTAAAAAAATAAAAATAAAATAAAGTAAAAATAAATGCTAAAACGATCTAATGCATTAATCGATTAAAAAGGCAGTAAACTGTGTTGAACTATTTTTACAAAAATGCTTTAAGCTATAAGAATCTAATGTTTTAAGTAAAATCGGTAATTAATGCATTAAAAGTTGATTCAAAAGGCATTATACATAGTTCAAATATTTTTATTAAATAAGAAAAAAAACCTTTAAAAGATAAAACGATCTAATGCATTAAGTGGAATCGGTTAAAAATTTTTTTTAAAAATGTATTAAATGTTTTTTTTTTTTTTTTTTTTTTTTTTTGATGAAATAATTTTATTTTTTCTCACGGCAATCAGTGGCAAATCCATATTAATCCCCTGAGAAGAGAGGGGGGGGGGGGGGTGATTTTTGATTCGACTTGTAAGGCATAAATGCCAATGCACGCACACTTTTTATATACAATGGATCAATAAGAATTATAAATCCTACAGAGTGACAGAAAGTTATAGATCACGGAAGCGTTTCTCAAAAATTTTTATAATTATTCCTGTGGCCTGAATTCATAGTTATTCTTCTTTTTCGCACCAATAAGAATATTTATCCTTCCAGTTTTAATAAATATATCAATAATATCTGTAGGTAAAATAAATTTATTGACAAAGTAAAATAGATTTAAAATGCAGTATATGGTGTTCAATACAGAAAAAAAAAAAAAAAAAAAAAAAAAAAAAAAAAAAAAAGAAAAGAAAAGAAAAGAAAGAAAGAAAGAAAGAAAAAAAAAGAAAAAAATGAAAGAGCATTAAACTATAAAATAATCTGCGATAATTTAAGTGTATTAATGCATTAAGTAAAATTGATAAAAAAGATAATATACAGTGTTCAAATATTTTTATTAAAAAAATTAAATGCTAAAATAATCTAATACATTAAGTAAAATCGAAAACTAATGCATTAAGTATCATCGATAATTAATCCATTAAGTAAAGCCGATTAAAAAGACACTGATCAGTGTTCAAATATTTTTATATATAAAAAAAATATATTAAATACTAAATGATAAAATAAATTTATTGATAAAGTAAAATAGATTAAAAATGCAGCACAAGGTGGTCAATATATATATGCATTCCATATACAAATATATAATGAAGCATTAAACACTAAAATAATCTATAGTGATTTAAGTGTAATCGATTATTAATGTATTAAGTAAAATCGATAAAAAAAGATTATATACAGTGTTCAAATATTTTTATTTTAAAAAAATTAAATGCTAAAATAATCTAATATATGTAGTAAAATCGAAAATTAATGTATTAAGTACAATCGATAATTACTCCATTAAATAAAATCGATTAAAAAGACACTGATCAGTGTTCAAACACTTATATATATATAAGTATTAAATGCTAAAATAGCTTAATGCATTAAATATAATCGATAATTAATGCATTAAGTAAAATCGATAATTAATCCATGAAGCAAAGCGATTAAAAAGGGCATTAGTCAGTGTTCAGTTATTTGTATTAGAATAATAAAGCATATAATGCTAAAATTGTCGAATTCATAAAATAAAATAGATAATTAATACATTAAGGAAATCGATTAAAAAGACATTGGTCAATGTTTAAATATTTATATATATATATATATATATATATATATATAAATAATAAAGTATTAAATGATAAAAGAATCTCATGTATTAAATAAAATCCGTAATTAATGCATAAAATAAAATTGATTAAAAAGACATATGCATGGTTCAGACATTTTTATTAAAAAAAAAAGTAATAATAAAACGATCTAATGCATTAAGTAGAATCGATTAAAAAAGCAACAAATTGTGTTTGAATATTTTTTATAAAAATGCATTGATAGATAAATCAATCTAACGCCTTAAATAAAATTGGCAATTAATGCATTAAAAATCGATTTTAAAGGTAATATAGAGTTATTAAAAAAAATAACATTAAATACTAAAACTATCCAATGCATTAATTAATATTGATAATTGGTGCACTAAGTAAAAAAGGTTTAGAGAAAATTTATGAAAGGACATTAAATTATTTTTTTAATGGAAATATATTTTCTACTCTTATAAAGAAGTATAAAAAAAATAAGTACAACTAATTAACTGAAGTGTTATTCTATTTATTTGTAATCTGATTATTCAAGCTTGGAGAAGATTATTTAATTCCTAAATCCGACTCGATTAGCGGGTTTCTGTTTACATGGGCGAACTAAAAATTCTACCAAAGGTCGGCAGATTACCTTGTATAATCGATACAAATACTTTTTTTTTTTTTTTTTTTTACTTAAAAAAAACAAGAGTCGAATAATTAAATATTAAAAGACACACACTGTGATAAACAATGGCTTACGGGGATTACAAAATTTAGATCAAGACGCTTATAGCTCAAACTTCTAACATTATGTTTCATAAACAATGTATATTACACATACAATACATATTAAAGCATTAACAAATTGGATAAGTTATCAATAAAAGTAATAAAATGAACAAGTAATTTTGTAAAAAAATATATATATATATATATATATATATATATAAATAAATAAACACTATTTTATAAGATAGTTTTCCATATATTTCATAAAATAGATAACCGATTAAAAAAACATAACATACTATTTTAAATTAAATATCATGTTAAAAATAAAAAATAAAAAATTTTGAGTGAATTAAAAATTTTATCGATATCAGAAGACAACCTCCCCTCCCCCTAGAGATATCTTACAATATCATGTGCCAGACCCCCCCCCCCCCGTCCTCCTCCCCCTAAAAGGATAATGTTATACATCCACAGCTCCTAACCCAGAAAGTGTATTTAATTTCGTAACTTTTTAAAAGCTAATCATTTTGAAGTAAGATAATTTCGTATGATGAAGAATTGAGAAAACATCGAGATACTTTTTGCAATGTTTAGAAATTAGCTTTGCATCCAATAATAAAAACCCTGTAGTTTAATACAAAAAGCACTAACAAATAAAGTTTCTTTACTTTCTAAATCTGCATCCTTCTTCTAGCCCAAAGAAATTTTCAGTTTACCGGAAATGTAAAATCAGCAGTTTACCCGGTTTTCCCGAAATGCATGAATAAATAAACGGAATGCGAATCCATTTTCCACTTCAAATTTCTTATGGGACCCTGGTGAATTCGGAAAATTGTATCGAAGCATTATTGGAATTTGAAAATTGTATGCGAATCAAATTCTATTTTTTTGTATCTCTTTGAAAACATCAAAGAAAACAAACAAACAAATAAAATTTAAAGGCAAAAATAGAAAAAAAAATCATTTTACAACTCTTCAAAGTTGATCTTGAAATCACGTCTAATTTTTTGACTGCATTTCATGCTGTTAAGGATGCTTCCTTAGTTTGACCAAGGCAAACTAGATCTACATTTTTACTGGTTTTTAGATGTGTTCGTAATTATATAAATACATAGCACTTTTAGTCGTTGTTCAGTCATAGTCCATCCGTCTGTCTATCTGCATATAACAACGCAAAACCTGCCCAACCGAATAAAAATTAAATAAAATTGGCAATTAATGCATTAAAAATCGATTTTAAAGGTAATATAGAGTTATTAAAAAAATAACATTAAATACTAAACCAATCTAATGCATTAATTAATATTGATAATTGGTGCACTAAGTAAAAAAGGTTTAAAGAAAATTTATGAAAGGACATTAAATTATTTTTTTAATGGAAATATATTTTCTACTCTTATAAAGAAGCATAAAAAATAAGTACAACTAATTAACTGAAGTGTTATTCTATTTATTTGTAATCTGATTATTCAAGCTTGGAGAAGATTATTTAATTCCTAAATCCGACTCGATTAGCGGGTTTCTGTTTACATGGGCGAACTAAAAATTCTACCAAAGGTCGGCAGATTACCTGTATAATCAATACAAAGACTTTTTTTTTTTTTCTTTACTTAAAAAAACAAGAGCCGAATAATTAAATATTAAAAGACACACACTGTGATAAACAATGGCTTACGGGGATTACAAAATTTAGATCAAGACGCTTACAGCTCAAACTTCTAACATTATGTTTCAAAAACAATGTATATTACACATACAATACATATTAAAACATTAACAAATTGGATAAGTTATCAATAAAAGTAATAAAATGAACAAGTAATTTTGTAAAAAAAATATAAATAAATAAACACTATTTCATAAGATAGTTTTTCATATGTTTCATAAAATAGATAACCGATTAAAAAAACATAACATACTATTTTAAACTAAATATCATGTTAAAAATAAAAAAAGAGAAAATTTTGAGTGAATTAAAAATTATATCGATATCAGAAGACAACCTCCCCTCCCCCTAGAGATATCTTACAATATCATGTGCCAGATCCCCCTCCCGTCCTTCTTCCCCTAAAAGGATAATGTTATAAATGCACAGCTCCTAACCCAGAAAGTGTATTTAATTTCGTAACTTTTTAAAAGCTAATCATTTTGAAGTAAATGAATTTCGTATGATGAAGAATTGAGAAAACATTTGAGACATTTTTTACAATGTAAAATAACGGTTTAGAAATTAGCTTTGCATCTAATAATAAAAACCTCTGTAGTTTAATACAAAAAGCACTAACAATAAAGTTTCTTTACTTTCTAAATCTGCATCCTTCTTCTATTCCAAAGAAAATTTCAGTTTACCGGAAATGTAAAATCAGCAGTATACCGGTTTTCCCGAAATGCATGAATAAATAAACGGAATGCGAATCCATTTTCTTTTTCAAATTTCTTATGGGACCCTGGTGAATTCGGAGAATTGTATCGAAGCATTATTGGAAATTTGAAAATTGTATGCGAATCAAATTCTAATTTTTTGTATCTCTTTGAAAACATCAAAGAAAACAAACAAACAAATAAAATTTAAAGGCAAAAATAGTCAAATAATAATAATAATAATAATAAAAAACACTTTTACAACCCTTTAATGTTGATCTTGAAATCACGTCTAATTTTTTTGACTGCATTTCATGCTTTTCGCATAAAATTTCCGTTACACTCAGTGATGAATGATGAATCCAGACGCTTTTCTACGGGAGGTACTTATGTGGTTCCGGGGGAGGGGGGGCATTCTAGGTTTGCACTTTTTGTCCATTGAACCCCCCCCCCCTCCAAAAAAAAAGGCAATTTTTCAACATTTTGCCGCCAAAGTTAAAAATTTAACATTTCGTTACAAATTTTCTAGTGAGAATCTCGTTTAAATTAGGTGGGATAAGATATATCCCACGGCCAAACTGGGCCGTAGCTAGAAGTGAACAATAGGGGGGGGGAGCTCAAGAGAATGTAGGAGCAGTGGCGTAGCTAAGGGGGGGCAAGGGGGCGTCCGCCTCGGGCACCGAGGCCTAGGGGCGCCAAATTGAGAGAAATTGTTATATATCTATATTGGGGTGGGGGCGCAAAATTTCTTGCTGGCTCCGGGCGCCAAAAAACATAGCTACGCTACTGTGTAGGAGGGGCTCATATTTTTTTCTCTCTCTTTCTCTGATGCAGGAAGATAAATTAGTGCATATTCATATTGTAGGTACTATGTTTCTCATTAAACTGTAGTAATAACTTCATTTTATGCTAAGAAAAGAATATAATGATGAAAATTTTGAGTGTATAACTTGTGCAAAATAAAAACATGTTAGCTTCATACGCACAAATAGGATGAGGGAGTGTTGAAACACTTACTTTAGGTACAATTTAGTAATTCTTCAAAAGTGTGAAAGGGTCTCAATACTAAATTAACTTTTTGAATACAATTTCCTTTAAATTTTCGAAACAGAAATTCATTTAGTGACCTTAAAATCTTTTCCAGAGGGGGGAGGGGGGCTTAAAATATTTTAGGGGGGCTGAGCCGCCCATATCGCCCGCTTAGCTACGGCTCTGCCCTCAAAGGGTTAAGTACTTTCTTTCGTCGACATTCAACGGGTTCTATCTTCTGAGGATAAAATGAGTTTTTCATCACTTTTTTTTTTTT
Organism: Maratus speculifer; assembly: GCA_964019185.1. Taxonomy (NCBI): domain Eukaryota; kingdom Metazoa; phylum Arthropoda; class Arachnida; order Araneae; family Salticidae; genus Maratus; species Maratus speculifer. Next base: position 137,274 of record CAXHSM010000543.1, on the reverse strand, counting down.
TTTTTTTTTGAAAATGTTTGAATAAAAACTTCAATTTTTTACACGATCCTTCAGTAAATAAAAAAAAAATAGAATTGAAGAAGTCTTGGGATTTGAAATGTGAAATTGAGTAAAATTCTAACTTTTCGTGTCTCATTGACAGCACCAGAAAAAAAAAAAAAAAAAATAAAATAAAAAAAAAATAAAAAGGCGCGAGTTACGACGCTTTGTGAATAAAGGGTAATGCAGCATGGAAAGAATAGATTTTTTCCCCCTTTGACGCATCTATAAGGATTCACAAGGACTATTTTTTTATTATTATTAGTTCAATATCTCAATGAAATGAAGCCTTTCTACAACAATATTTCTGAAGATAACAAATTGTTTCCGTATGGCGTAATAATACTTCTTATTCCAAAAAAGTTACTATCGTTGTCACTGACACAGATTTGCCTTTTTCTTTACTGCACTATCACCAGATTTAGAAGTTAAAACCCTCCCTAGATTATTTAAAACTGATAGTATATAAGTGAGCTCTTTCGTGTTAAGGAGAAAAAAAAGTTGAAAATTACATTTTATTATTAGATAGCATTATTGTTTTTTGCCATTACAGTAAAATCTCGTTACAACGAATGCTTGATGTTGACTAATTAAATTCGCTATGTTGAAAAATTCGCAAAAAATGAATATCTTTATAATGAAGGGTCATGTCCCTGTCCGCGAAGACACTCGCGAGCTAATGCTATTCCTATGGCGAGGCATTTTTCTAATAACTCTTTCGCATTTTGACATTTTTATTTTTATTTATTTTTATTTATTTTTATTTTTACTTTTATTTTTATTTATTTTTTAATTTTTATTTATTTATTTATTTATTTTTGCATCGGATAGCTGAGGCCCCTCTCAAGATCGCTCCTTGATTACTTTCTCAATTTTGGTCGCACATAAATAATATTTTTTTTTTTTATAAATTCACTTTCACTTTTGGAACCTGTTCTAAAAGTGAAAGTAACTTTATAGAAAATACCTGCGACCAAAATCGAAAAAGTAATCAAGTGCGTTCTTGAGAGGGGCCTCAGCTATCCAATGCAAAAATAAAAACTAGCTAAAAATGTCAAAATGCGAAAGAGTTATTAGAAAAATGCCTCCCCATAGGAATAGCATTAGCTCGTGAGTGTCTTCGCGGGCAGGGGACAGGACCCTTAACATTCGTTAAAATGAAAATTTCGTTAAAGTGACTTACATTATAACGAGATTGCATTGTTTTCATATTACAAATACCTAAGATTATTTTATATGTATACATATATGCTTTGCATCAAGGTTTGCGTTTTTCTGGGCTAGATTTCATAAAAGTCTTTAGGGACTATACATTTAACGTTATCAAAGTTCTGATAATCTTGAACACCCTCTCCCCCTTACGATTTCATACGTTGTCATAGCGAGAACCTCTCCCACTTCTAATGCTATCGTTATCAATGTTTAAAGATTTTTGCAATTTTTTTTGTTTGTTTGTACAGATATACAGATACTAGTTGTGCTTACTGGTAAAAAAATGAAGAAGAATATACAGTAAAACCTCCATAACGGACACTCCCGAATAGCGGACACCCCTATTTAACGGACAGTTTTCCAATCCCCACTCCCAAAACCTAAATTTGTATATGTTTAACCTCCGAATAACGGACATTCCGAATAGCGGACACTATTTTCGCCGATAAAGGATCAAAAAGTATCTTTTAACAAGACAAAAATGAAAAAAAAAAAGGTTAAAAAGCCTCTAAATTTATCAGGGTAATGTGTTCCAAATTTTGTAATCACAGATAAATGTGGAGGGTGAGCTGAGGAAATTTCTCCTTCAAGTTCAATCTTGAATTTAGGGGGTTGCCTGGGAGGGACATCTCCCAGAACATTCAAATGTCTATATACCCCCCCCCCCCCCGGAAGATTTTACGGTTTTATGTTTTTAATTATCAAAAAGTGTAATCTCCATCCCTGCTCGGAACTCTATAATGACCAATAACGTGACATTTAAAATCAAATTACATGCAATCGCAAGCATCAAATTACATGCAATCAAATTACAAGCAAAACTTTTGTAACAGTTTTTTAAAATAAGAATGTTAATGAACAGCAGTAAAAGATATGTACAATTTTATTTAAGTTTTATTGTTTAAAAAATAATTTTAATTTCTCATTAATCATATAATAGATGTTTTAGGACATATAAATGTCAACTAATGAAATATTAAGCATTTCTTAGTGATTTTTTGTATCTCTGAGGTTTTCCCAATAGTGGACACTTCCGAATAGCGGACAATTTCTGCGTTCCCGAGGTGTCCGTTATTTAGAGGTTTTACTGTAGTCCACCAATTCAGTTGATAGTAAGTTTTGTCTGTCCCATAATTCCCATCAGCGCAGGGACAAGGGCATAAAATATTATTATTGTCGAATGCATTACGTAACAAAAAGCTATTATTAAATATTTATAAAAAGTGACTATTTCTTTTAATTGTTATTTGACATAAAGTTATTTTTTATGCAGAGTGATATTTTAGTGACTTCTCTTTATTTGAATCACCAAAGTGTGAAAATAATAAAGGTATGACCATATCTCTACATCACTCCAAACAGAAGAAGAAAAAATTTAAGAATTAAAATTATATTTTTAGACATTAATAACGATATCATTACGAGGATGGTGGTTGGGATTGAGGAATGATTATGATATCGTAAGGAGCGAGGGGATTCAAAATTACCAAACAGGTCATTACATTATATATGTATAGCCCCAAAGATAATATTCAGCAATTTTATTTTTATTTTCGATTATTATTACTTTATTGTTTTATTTTATTAAATCAACTATTTTTTTATTTGTAGATCTTGGAAGTTCTCCAATGTTATATTTTACGTTTCATACTTATTGCTCAAATATTAATTTTGTCTCAAACCTCCCACTAGATCAACCTTTTTCTACATAATTTTTAAGAAGATTTTTAAATATATATATATATATATATATATATGTTACTGATACTTACTCGTGATGTAATTTTTTATTCAAATATTATAACAAGTTTTCTTCAGAAATACTTGCATTCCAGAGATAGGTCAGTTGCAATCCCTGTTTTCTTATATTATTTTTGTTGTCCTACAATTTTAATTTCCTTCTACCCCTTTTTAAAACTCTATTATATAAATAGAGTGTATATGCGGCCCATCTAACATAGCACATATCTATTTGCGGCCAGCGGGAAAAAAGTTTAATACTGCTGATTTAATTTGTGATTCATTCCGCAAAAACAAACCAATGCTGCCCACAAGTGTCACGCTTGGAGTGGTGGGGGGAAGGGAGGTCGTGAATTTGTGACAGTTTGTGACAATGGGGTGTAAGAGGGTAAGAAGAAATGTGACATCACAAATTTTAGTTAAAATGAAAATCTTAAAAATCAGTAGATTAAATTTTGAAATCATTTTGAAACTAAAGTATTTTGTGTTCATAAAGATAAGTTTTAAAGTCAAATATATTAAATTCCATTTCAAATTCCAAAATACTACTGTTTTTAATTTTTTTTTCGTATTAGTATTTTATCACTATTTTATTACAAATGTCTTTTGTTGTAAATGTTAAACTTATTTCATACAAAACCGTTTACATGAATCATTTTTACTGTTATGCTCACAAACGTTATTAAAAAGCATGGTTTAAAAATAAAATATGGTTGAAATGTGACAATTTGTGATAAAGAGGGGAAGGGGGTCAAAAATATTTTTAAAATGTGTGACATCATTTATGCATACCCCCTAACGGTCGAAATTCGCAAGCACATTAATAAGTACATCAATATTTTGTAGCTTTTTAAACATGACAATGTACCCATCTTTAAAGAATGGAAAAGAATTCACAGAGAAATAGCATTTACTGAAAATAATTATTTCTGAATTATTGAATGATACTTTAACTTACGTTAAAGAACAATAAATTTTCTATCTTGCGCTGAATACAATAAGAAAAAAAAGCAGGAAATAACGATGTGTTTAAATGGGCGTGTAAGTTCATATATGTTTTAAGAACAAGCAACCATTAAGAGTAAAACTAGTTTAAGCTAACAAAACATAAAAAAAAAAATACTTGATTTCAATGTTAGTCTATGCAACATCAAGATCAAGGTTCATAAATATACAGACAGTTTTGAAAGGTTTTCCATCCTTGTAATCTATAAAAGTCACCGAGAATTGAATCAGAATAATAATTATTATTATGATTCGATAACATCAGGAAATGAATCAGTACATAAAATTTATGACTTCATACATATTATAGTTTAGTGTGTAGTTTGTTACGTGAGCAGTAAGTTCTTAGTGTTTTGTTAAAAACGATTTGTTGTAATGTACGTATGAATATACTCATTTAGTCAGAAGCGGATAGCCTACCGGATATATAATGTAATACATTTAGTAACATTTGAATTTATGTTATTTTCAAACGTATTTCAAGAATTGATTAATTTCTACAGCGTGGATTATATTGAGATGTAATAGGTTTTCTTTCGTTCTTTTTTTTCTTTTTTCCTTTCTTTCTTTCTTTTTTTTTTTTCTTCAAACTATTTCGAAAATAGTTGTTGTCTTTGATAAAGAACAGGGGAATCTAAAGTATATCTGAATCTTTTTATTGGTTGAATTCCGCAACTTTCTTTATTTTATTCGTTTTTTTTTATTGGTCCATGTTTAATGTCCAAAAATGGCATACGTCTGTTTTTTATTTAATTCTTTTTCTGACTGGTTCATGTTTGATGTCCAGAAATGAAATACTTCTGTTGCCACGGTGACAAAAAAGTATTAAAAAAAAACTACAAAAAAATTAATAACTTAAAGACAAGTTGAGATACAGCTTTCAAACGAATTGCATTTAAAAGTACATTTTTTTTCTATAAGACGGTGTAACAATTGGAAATGTGTGATTTTTAGAAGTTTAAAAATTTGCAGTACCGAAAATTATAAAACTAAAATTTCATTTAAAATTTGTATATGATTGGTACAGGAATATTAATTTTTAATCCATGACGTACGTAATATAGAATTCTGTTTAATTAATAAACCACGTTTTGATCATCATAAAAATGATGTTTATTAATATATTTTTTTTTATAGTTATTGTAATTTGTTAAATTACAATTTTTTTACTTATTTATTTATTTTATTTTATTTTATTCATTTATTTTATTTTATTTATTTATTTTATTTTATTTTATTTTATTATTTTATTTATTTATTTATTTTTATTTTATTTTATTTTATTCTATTGTTTGCTTTTAATTTAGTTAATGAAATCCTGACAAATTTCTATATTGCCATAAGTGATTCCTTATTTCTATTTACGGCGATAGATGGGACAGTCTGTCTAATACAGCCGTACTCAATCTGCGGCCCGCGGCACACATGTGGCCCGGAGAGATTTTATTTGTGGCCCGAGACACATAATCATTAACCCATATTAATACAGTTAATTGAGATTCGCATAAAAGTATTTGGAATTTTCAATGTTGTTTTATACATTTTCATGGGAAGATAAAATATGTTCTGTTACTTATAATTAATTAAAACTACTTTCAAAACCATTACTTTAATCAAAAGTTCTTTTTTAAAGCAAGTCATAATTGTTCCACAGAGATGTATGCATATCTTAAAATTCAACGTTAATCAAACATCATTCCTAATTGAGTTTGCATTACATATTTCTATTAAAAAAAATTTTAATTGTTGAGAAAAGATCAATTTATTAGGAAAATCTCCCTTTCCTTTTTTTCTTTAGAACTTGGAAATTCTACATTGTTACAGTATTATTACGTTTTATACTTATTATGTAGCTAATACTGCATTTTGAGTTGAACGTTTGTCGCGAAAACAAATTACAGAACTATTGCCAAACGGCAAACTTTGCAGCACATCTCTACAGAATTTACAATCAGGTTTGCAGTGGAGGGTATACGAAGGTATACGCCGTATACTTACTGGATTTTTTAAAGGAACACCGTATACTCTCTTTTCCTCAAGAAAGCTGTAATATACACACGCTAGGATATACCCTCTGCTTAGAGCGTATATCTTCCGTTATTTTTACCACTACATCCCTGTTTACCATAAAAATCTATAAGACGAAATTTTGAAATTTTTATTTGGAAAAAGTGGTCTGGCATTTGTTTGGTAATATTTCCATCGCGACAAACGTTCAGCCCTAGAGATAATATTAATTTGTTACATTGTACTTTTATAATTAATACTTATGTTATTTTAATTACTGTTTTTTTATGCTTTTATAAGTCTAACTTGTGGCCCGTCTAAAGTCGTAAACTTATGTTTGTGCCCGCTTAAAGTCAGAAATTTATGTTTGCGGCCCACAGGAGAAAAAGTTGAGCATATAGCTGACTTAGACTTTTAGACTATTACATTCAAATAGACTCATGGAAAAAAAATGTATTTCAGAATGAAAGAAGAAACATGATTAAATATATCATAACTTTTGAAGCTGTATAATAATAATAATAATAATAATAATAATAATAACAATAATAATAAAAGTAGAATTTCAAAAATATTCTGTAATAAAAAGTATATTTTCAAATATTCCGTTAACAAAAGTTCAGTGTCAATAAAATTTTTACAAAACAATTGCTGCCTGACACGTTCCGAGAATAATTAAATTCAAGTATGGTTTAGCTTGAGTATGTTGAAAAAAATGTAAGCCTGGAGTCCAACCGAGTCTGCTGAAAAAAAAGTCCCGGATCAGATACGGTATAACTGTCCGATACAGTTATATCGTATTCTACACTGGACAATATTGTCAAATTAATATCGGCTCATGCATCACATTTGTGTGTTTGTTGGCCCAGACAGATACACTGAAAATTGCTAATATTTTGTTGGTTGGTCAGATTTTTAAAAATTTGTTCCATCAGACTTGTCAATCGGCTTTTTTTTTTTTTTTTTTTTTTTTTTTTTTTTTTTTTTTTTCTTATCGAATTTGTTGACCCGTTTAATTTTGTTATTGGCCCTCTTCGACTAGTTGGTCCATTTATGTTTTTATTGTCAAGGTTTACTTTTTCGGCTTAGAACTTGAAAATTGTCTTTATCCTGTCAGCCCTGCCCGGCCTGTTTAAAAGTTTGTCCTGGCGCAGGCCGTGGACCGGGCCAGTCCGGGTTGTGCAGTGTTAAATTCAAATACTTTACTCCCGAAAGAATATTTGTGGCTCCTTGAGGGGGGGGGGATTATAGAGTTATGGAGGGAAATTGCACTTTAAACACAAAATATCAAATTTTCCGGGCTGGGGTCATTTCAATGCTCTGGTGGGGGATTCCCCCTTCCTGGCCGCCCCCTGAAATCAACAATGGGGTTGCGTGAAGATCTTTACACACGGCTATTAGGTATTTAACGAAATTATTTTTTAGTGCAGTGTAGTAAAAATATATTAAATGTAAAAAACCTTTTAGAGTTTTCAATACACAGAGTCGTATATCGGGCATCTTTAACCTTAATATTTCAACTTGAATTACCTGTTAATAATTTATTAATAACAGCTCAAACTTACCTTATATACGAAGCATCAATCACAAACAACAGGCCCTCACAAAAACATTATCTTCAACACAAATAAACATTTCCCGTAATACACAAAACACACCGCAAAACGGACAGTAAAACCGCTCCGATAAACTCGCATCGCTTCGTCTCAATCCCTTCTCTCTTTGGCTCGATATGATCCGAAATCCTCACGTTCTCTCTCTGCCTGGGAGGGCGGGGACTTTTATTGCACACGCGACTTTCGTCTACGCTAACGACGGGTTTTCTATCATCAGCTGTCCATCCTTACCTGACCACGAGGTCGGACAAAATGACGTGACAGGAAGTCCGCCCAATCAGGGAGAGAGATGGAAGGGGATAAGGACATGATGCCCGTTTTATTTTTGGTTTTTGTTTTCGACTAAATGGTCTCTTTTGTTATGTGAGATTTTTTTTATTATTATTTGCTCCAATCTGGGTAAAATGGTGTAGGAATAAAAGGTTAATGCCGGGATTAGTAAGTACTTTAGGAATATGTAGGTATTTTTTTTGTCGTGTTGTCTAATTTGGAGAATTAATTACAGGGATGTTTTTTAGATAGACGATTGTTTTTATTACTTCTTTGTGGTGTATAGAAATTTGTTAAGGCTGTTATCAACTGCAAAACGTTTTAACACATTTACAAATTCATTTTTTAACGGAAAGATTAAAATTGGAAGAGCAGACTATGGAAGCGATTTGAATCTAACTGTGCTTATTATTTTGTTATCAATAAATTATCTATTGAGTTGTAGGAGAATTTGATCATGTGACAAACCCTTTTTTCAGCTCTGATTTAGTGGTTATCAGTAATGTAGTCGTAAATAAAACGTAGAGTGTACGCTCAAGGTCAAGGTAGAAGGTATACCTTAAAGTGCGCAAACTATAGCTTTCATGAGAAACAGAGTATAGATGGTCCTTTAAAAACCCTAAATGTATATGGCGTATACCCTCCATTACATCTTGGGTGGTTATTCTTCTTATCCATCACTTGCCATTTATTAGTAACCATCAAAACTGTTGACTCGATCCAAATAAACGCTAAAAGTGTAGAGCATAAACAGTTCAAGATAATATTCCTCCGAATTTAGATCAAGAATGGAACTGATCCATTCAGTTCTTAACGCCTCATACAAAGAAAAATATCCAAGCTAAAATTATTTGCCAGGATATGACGCTGCCCTTTCAGACTATTGTGTACGTTTAAAATAAGTATTTTAGAGTGTAATTAAGATGTGCAATGAAAAATAGATTTTAAATTTACAATAAATTATATTACTGATTTATGTACTTTAATTTATTTATCTGCTGCAATAGATTAAAACTGTACTTACACTTTGTTGTAGCTTGTTGAATATAAATATCTACCATAGGATTAGATTAAGCACAGTATGTAGGGCCGAGAAAGTGTAAATATAAAACAACAATAAAGGTCGGTCAGTTAATCTTCAAAATAATGAATCGGGAAATTAAACCACCGAGAGGACAATACTCAACCCACTGATAAAGTCATCACTCTTCCTCAATAAAACAAGTGATAAGATGTTTTAAAATTAAAATTTATACTTGAAGAATTAAAATAAATAATTACGTGGGATCGCTGACTTTACCAGGCCACTGATGTGGTGTAAAAATAGCAGTATTGTCCATTTTAGCCTCAATTGAATCTCAGCTATCATAATTTGATAATTTTAATCAGCTTGATTGCGCATTTGACCTGTTTAGATCTGATGTATTTTAATGGAATTTATGAATTTCAATGGATTTCATAAATTAATTATCAAAATTCTTTTATTATTATTATTTTTTTAGTCATTTTAATTTAAAATTTTGACATAAAAAATACAAGTCTAATTATTCTGTTTTTTCTTCTTTTTTTCTTTCTTTTTTTTTTTTTAATAAATAGGACCGATGTTGGACGATTAAAAGAACCAGGCACTAAAAAATTTGTACCAGCTCTACCTCACTCTGTACGGACCTGAATCCCAGTATATTTGCGAGTGTTAGAGCACAGCCAGACAGATGACCAGATAACAGAATTCATAAACCCTTTTCGACTATGTTGGAAAGTGTTAAAAAGCAAAGAAAAGTAAAGTAAAAATAAAGAAAGAGGAAAAAAACAAACAAACAAACAAAAAGAAAAAAAAAACAGATTTTGTGATATCAAAAGTATCATAACTTTGCTCATTTAAACTATCAAAAAAAGAAAAAAAAAAAAAGGAAAGAAAAAACGAAAAGAAAAAAGAAAAAGAAAGAGAGATAGGGAAGTAGAGCTTTTCTCGTAATTCACATAAAATGGAAATAAAATGTAAGAAAACTGGACTGCATGCAGCAGGTGAAAATATAAGATGAAAATAGTAGGTTAAATTCCTTACTCTTTACTTGTTGGTTTCCACAGCAGCTGTATTGTACTAGCTCTAAAATGATTACAGTCTGCATGTTTAATGCCAGTGACTCTCTCTGTCTCTCTCTCGCTCTCTCTTTCTCAAACCTTATACAGAATTTAAATAAAAACAAGGGTTAATAAAATCTTTCTTTTTATATAGTTGATAGTTTAATTGGATATTACATTTTTAATCTCTTCAGATCTGAGCATAAAATAACTCTACAAATAGATATTTATTGCTTTTGTATAATCGAAATGACACCATAGATGACAGAAAGAGTCATTTTTATGAAATTAATACTTTAAGGGACTGGTAGTTGAAGTTTACAAATGTGGATATCAAAATACTAATCCCCTTAAAACATCAGTTTAACTATGAGTAATATAAATTTACGCAATAACAAAATTAAGGTCTTTAAACAAGTAAAAAACCAGCAAATCCTCAAAATTTTTTTTATTGTAATGCATTTAAGTTAAATATAATCATGATTATTTCTTGCTTTATTGGCCACAATGTCTTGAAGGTATTTTCGAAACTCGGATGAAAATAATATTTATTTTATGAGGTAATATTCATCAGTGCTTACATTTATTGGTTTTGTTTAAAGCAAAAAATCATGCAGCTGTATAGAAGTAAAGTAAAAATGCAAAAAAAAAATCGAGCAGTTTAGTCTTTATGAGGAAAAGAATGTAGGTACACATTAGTGTACCTCAAGTCTGAAGAGGTTAATTACATTTTAAAGGTTATGAGCGATTGAATTTCGATTTTTCAATTGTGTTCAGGCTCGGACCGGCCCATCGGCCCGAGGGCCGGTGTGCCTTCGTCTAGGGACAATATTGCGCCCCTGGGCGTTCTTAAATCAAAAAGGGCAAATTTGTGACACATGCTTTAATTTATTTTTCTTCGGAAATGCATGAAAATAGCAGGTGTTGTTATTCAGAAACTGTTTAATTGCACTCAATTTATTGTTTTTTAAAAAACACAATAGATCTTTCATAAAAAGCCTTCAAAGATGACGGTTTTGAGCACATTTCCCGGCGGAAGCAGAAAAACCGGTTTCTGACTAGTGTACTAATTTTTGCAGTCAATAGAAAGACAGAAGAAAAATTATAAATGACATTTAATATTCCGTATTATTATCAATCAATTGGTACATATGTCTTTTAATATGTTCATTTGCAGAGAATTGGGAGTGAGTGATCTTTTTTCCCCATGATTCTTACAAGGCATTATTGACAAAAGAATAAAATAATAAACGATCGACTAGAAAATTGTGTAACATTCTGTAGACTTTAAGGAACTTGGAACATGCTAGGGAATATAACGAAGCCTTCTATTTAAATTCAAAGATGTAATTTTAAGCCATTTTTCATTTTTGATGGCTATGCGAGTGTGTTAAGCCTTGTCAAGTTAGATACAACAACAAGAACAAAAAAGTAAAGTTGGCGTAAGTTCATTAAATATTTTTGCGCCCTCTGAAAATCCAAGGTCTGTGCCCTTTTGCCTGATCCAGTCCGAGCCTGATTGTGTTGTAACTAAATTTTGATTATTTAAATATAAAGTTACAATCAAAGTTTAAAAAAAAATCTAGTCCAGAGACAAGCTTAACTCTCTTATAGTTAATGTATCTTTATCTGCTTACATGTTAGATGAACTTTGGCATCTTACTAAAATTATAGCATAATTAAAAGGCAAAACTTCATAAGAGAGCTAGTCACTAAGCATCAGAATTCTCCTCCGTAAATGTTAAGGCTATGGATGTTGCATTCATACATTTAATGTATTCGCATATTTAATTCGATGCATTCATATGTATATATATATTACGCTAACGTATGTGGCACAAAAATCACGATTATTTGTTAGTTATTTAATGGCAACATCCAAATGAAACACATCTTATGGGTTACTATGCAAAAGTCCTTTGGTAAGATTTATGCTGTGGTAAATTGGATTTATTTATGTTTTGTTCCCTCGCTGCAATTATGGAGCTTCAAAATACCATTATTTTTATTTTATTAGTTGTTGTTGTTGTTGTTCTTTTTACTTTAAAAAAAGAATGAATAAAAGTCATGAATTTTAAACTTTTCAGTTTCAAATTAAAGTTATGTATTATAAATGAAATGAGTGAAAGGATTAGATTTTAAATAATTAATGAAATACGAAAAAATGCTATGGACACAATATTTAACGATTTATTATCTGCCCCGGGTTTGCACGAAAATACTGAGTTCTTGATTTATCAGCACAGATGTCATATATGAACCACCTTGGAACGTTATTTTTCTGACTCCAATTTAACGAAAATTTCGTTTTCAAATACCAGTTACATGCATATTTTTAAACTAATTCCTATTATTTTAAAAAGGAAATAATAATTTAAAAAAAGTTTAGTTAATAATTATAGAATAAAACATTTTATATTATTTTAAAAAAGAAAATAAAAGCAAACAAATAGTTTATTAATAAATAAATAATAATAGCCGGGTTACTATGTGAGGTACATATAATTGCCATGTTTTGATGGTTCGTGAACAGTTGAAGTTTGTCACAAAACTATATTTTATTTCATCTGTTTAAAAAATATAACAATGTTAACAGTAAGTAATATTTCTAGGGAAAATCTTTAATTTCCTTAAGGATGATTTATGAACTGAAAATCCAAAACTAAATCAGCTTTGACGTCTTTGATTGAATTTAACATGATATACTTATGTGAACATTCTTTTTCTACGCTATACAGAAACAAACTGTGTGTAGAAAGTAACTTATGGCTAAAATTAACCAGTTTTAACCCTGATATAGATGCCCTCATTGGTAAACATCAGCACCAGAAATTTCACTGACTATAAAGTTATGTTTTGATAATAATTAAATATATTTTTAATTATCTTTGCAGTTCGTAAGTTGTTTCAATTATTTTTCTACTTACATGCATTGCAGTTACCCATTATTGGTTTAGCTGATAGTGATATCGTATGAAAAATTGCTTTTTTTCGTAGGATAGGATACGGATAGCTTATAGAGGTCATACTACGATTGCCATACTAATATAAATGCTTATATTAGGTGGGTCGCGAAAAATGATCTTACTGAAAGGTGGGTCGCGTACCAATAAAGTTTGGGAACCGCTGCTCTAGCAGAATCTTCTAATTTGGCAAAAGAATGAGCAATAAAAATAAATTATGAATAAAAGCAATGATTTAATGTTTAGTATACATTCATGGGAGACCAAACTGGTCACTAAGGGCGACTAGTATTTAAAATGTCTCTTGGGGAAATTATCATTTTTACTTCTTTTATGTGTTTACTCTTCTTAAAAGTTTTTTTCTTTTCTTTCTTTTCTTTTTTTTTTTTCTTAGTTCTCAAAATATTTCTAAAATCTATGCTTAATTTATCATTTTATGTGTTAAAAGAAAACGAACTGTGAATACAAATTTAACACTTCCTATAAAATAAAACATATACTTTAGGAAAATTTTGAAAACTAAGAAAAACATATACATCTTTTAAGAAAGGTATATGAAAAAAAAAAGTAGTTAAAAATATTAATTTTCCGAGGAGATATTTTAAATATACGAATGCATCAAACACCCATAGACTTTACATTAGTGCGAGAAGAAATCGTAAGCTGAATAATCTGCCGCTTAGGAGATTTTTAATCATTTTTACCACGCTTTTATTAACTTCACCTGTATGTTTGTGAGTTTGTAACTCTCCTTATTTTATGTATGTTCACCGATTACTCCGAAACCATGCAACCGATTAACTTGGTTTTTTGTTTTAAATGAAAGATGATGCTTTCGAACTGGTACCACTTCAGTTTCATCGAAATTGGTTCAGTACTTTTTTTTAGTAATTAGGCAAAAACTAATAAAATTAGTGATTTTTCGCTTATTAAAAGTGTTGAATACGTTCACTGAATGGAGTGTAAACAGCATGGCCGAGCGGTCTAAGGCGCCGGATTGAAGCTCTGTTTTTCGAAAGAGATTGTGGGTTTGAACCCCTCTCCTGACATTATTTACATCTATGTAAAACTTTTAAAAAAATTTCCGTATTACAACTTTTATTTTTAACCGGCTTCAGAAAAGGAAGAGGAAGTTATCAATTCGACGCGTATGTATTTTTTTTTCTATGTATGTTCACTAATTACTCTGAAACTATCCAACCGATTAATTTGGTTTTTGTATTAAATATATAGTTTAAAAAAACTAAAAACCACGCTTTTAAAGTAATCAAACTAAAAAGTGAAAAATAAATATAGTTTAAAAACCTAAAAAACACGCTTTTTAAGTATATCAAACTAAAAAGTGAAAAAATAATTCGTACTATAAGCTGAAAACTAAAATAGATGAAAAATACTATATTACTATAAAATCATTGTTATTATAGAAATCAATTAATAAGCAATAAATAAAATTATCGTGGAAAAAAAAAAGCGTGGGGTGCTTCTTAAGAACTGATAGATGGATCATGGTAGATGGAGCACCCCACGCTTTTTTTCCACGATAATTTTATTTATTGCTTATTAACTGATTTCTGTAATAACAATGATTTTATAGTAATATAATATTTTTCATCTATTTTCGTTTTCAGCTTATAGTACGAATTATTAAGAGGACAGTTTCCCTTTTAAAAAAATTTGTTTATTTCAGAAAATATGGTTCAAATGGTGAACTCACTGCATTTAAGTGTTGAACTAAAAGTACATTTTGAATCAAACAGGTTTTTTAACTGAATATTTAATTAAAAGTTAAAAGTTTTTTTAAAAAACTGAATATTTTTAAAATCACTTCTACATTTTTTAAAAATTGATATTTTTGCCCATTTTTATTTTAGATTTTTAAATCTGTATTGCACAAGACAGCGCGTTGATTTTTAGGTACATCCAATGCTACATTTAACATAAATTTTTACTCTCTTCTACCATTACAAGGAGAAAGTATTGGATTCGTATTCCGGTTTTCGACGGATTTACACGTTTTAGAGGTCAGATAATCCAAAAAACATGATTTTACAAAATGTCCGTCTGTGAGTCTGCTTGTCACTCTGCATGTGATAAAAAGTTTGTGGGCGCTCTATTCAAGAGCTAATGCGCGGAATTTTAACCCTTTGTGGACGAGCGACACGTATACGTGCCGCAAAAAGGCTTAAGAATCCTTGTGTATTCCCACCAGTAAAATTTTACCGGAAAATTTGCCTTATCTAATCGAAGTATTTTCTTGATTTAATAAGGTACAATTTTCTCTTTTTAAACATCGGTGACAGAACTTTAAAAAATTCTTAAATTCCTCCCGTCGCAAAGGGATTAATATAAACTGGAGCTGATTAGTTTTTGGTGTTAATCGCCCAAAAGACGGCACTGCTATGCTGCCTTTTTCACGATTTCAGCAATAGCTATATCTCAAGAACTAACCGACAGATTTTCAAAAAAACTTTAGTTTCTTTCAATCCTTGATATAATATGGTGCTGATTACCTTTTGGTGTAAATAGTCCAACAGGTGGCGCTGCTATGCAGTATTATTCATGATTATCGCAATAACTCTATCTCTGTAACAAAAGCACGGATTTTCATCAAACTCCAGATTTGGTCAGTGCCTTATATAAATTAGTATTTTTTAATTTTTGGAGTAAATCGCTCAACAGGTGGCAATTCCATCCAGATTTATTTACGATTTCTGCAATGATTCCATGAAAAATTAACGCAGGAATTTTCCGCACATTTTAGATTTAGTTATAGAATTTGACATAAATTGTTGCTGACTAAATTTTGTTGTACATCACCTAAACCGAGACGCTGCTATGCTTCATTTTTCTGGAAGTATTAACATGTGTGAGATAGAAGAAAGTTTTGGGATTGCCACATCCGACTAGTTTTATTGATGTATACATGTAAAAATGCGTCAAAAACCAAGATTCGAAAATGTTCACGAATCCAGTATTTTCTTCTTCAAAAGATATAAGAAAGCGAAAAGTGACATGTACGCTAATGGCGCCTGGTGCATGTAAAATCCGTCATGGGTGCAAATTCCTCCTAGTTAACTGTTAATTATTGCCTTGCCTCGTAAAAATCTTGTCATCTTATCAAGGTTCTAAATTACGAGATCAACCTGAGTAGCCATTTGCAGTACAAACAACAGGATGTAAAGATAAGCCACCGGCAAAACAAAGTGTGCTCAAACGAGAAGCAAGTACTGCAGATATGATGACGTGCGAAGCGAAGATATCAGGCTTATTGCCGCTACGCCGCGCTTAGGCAGGCGGTCACCCGCCCCGATACCAGGATCTAACCCGTTAAGCTGAGGTAACTCGGCAGGTAGGGGCCTGGTCATCGGTTAGAAAGAAAGAAAGGAAAAAGTAAAACTTGCTAAGAAGCTCTTATTTATTCTTACAAATTTTGCTATTATGAGAAAGAAAAAAAAACTACTGAAGTTACTCTTGATTGTTATGAAATTTGATTACAATCAAATTTGGAATACATAAATTTGAAAATACTATGAGAGTTGGAAAAAAACAAAATAACAGACATGTTCATTTCATGTAACCTTCTTGATCTGTCAGTTAATGTATATTTATCTTCGTAAAGTTGAACTGTAACAGTAAGTGACTACTAACGAGATATTTCGATTAGTTTTTAAATGTTGCAATGATATATGAGGACCCCAGAAGCCAAGGGGTACAAGTGACAAAATTTCGATTTGGAGTAAATTGAGTTTAAAGATAATTGATGTTAAATTGGAAAATCAAATACAACTGAGTGAATTGAAAAAGGAAATTTCTGCTTGTTGCATTCTGGTCTTTGAACTCTTATTTCAATAACTGTTAAAAAATAAAGTACAATTTTCTTTAAATGTATAATTAATCAATATTGTTTGTTTTTCGATAAAAATGGTTTGCCTCTATAACTCAGTATATAATAAGAAAATCACTTATATTTCTTTACCTGAAACGAAAAAAGCATATTTTTAGGTCGTCTGTGTATTTAGTTTATTTTTTTCAATTTTGTCACTTATACCCTTGGCTTCTGAGGTCCTCATATATGTTATTGCGAATTTTGATTTAATCAAATTTTGAATATTTAAATTTGAAAATACTATGGTAATTATTAAAAAAAAAACATATATATGTAACTTTGATTTTGTTACATGTAATATATTTATTTTCATAATGCTGAACTCTAATTTCCGAATATTTTTTTCTTTTTTTAATTTAACGACATATTTTAATGAACTAATTTTTTAAGTGTTGTAATAATTTCTATGATATTGTAAATTTTGATGCAAACAAATTTTGAACATTTAAATTTGAAGATAATATGACAGTTATAAAAAAACTAATAGACTAGTTTCTGTAATCTTGATTTGTCATATTTAATGTATATTTATTTTAATAACGTTGAACTCTAACAGTGAATAATTTATTTTTCTAATATAATGACATATTTTGATAAATTAATATTTAATAATTAATATTTAATATATGTGTTGTAGTGATTTATATGACATTCTAAATATCGATTTAACTAAATTGTGATGCAATCAAATTTTGAGTATTTAAATTTGAAGATATTATCACAAATGAAAAAAAAATTATTAGATTAGTTCATGTAACTGATCTTGATATATTTAATGTATTTTTATCCTCATAGAGATAAACTCTTACAGCGACTTTAATTTAATTTGTGATGCAATCAAATTTTGTTTATTTAAAAAGGAAGATTATACCGGCACTTAAAAAAAAAATTAAGAAGTTCATGTAACCTAAATCATTAATATATCTTTATCTTTCTAAAGAAGAAGATTAACATCTTACCAAAATATGGCATAATTAATATTTAAATATTGTAATGATTTATATAATATTATAAATTTCAATTTAATTAAATTGTGATACAATCAAATTTTGAATAATTAAATTTGAAGATACTATTAAAAATCGAAAAAGTCATTAATAGCAAATCGTGTAAATGTAAATCGTGTCATATTTATATTCATAAAATTGAACTCTAACATTCGCTAACTTCTTATTTATTTATAGAACGACATAGTTTAATTAATTAATTTTTAAGAGTTGTTATTCGCTAAATTATGATTTTATTAAATTGTGATGTAATCAAATTTTGAATACTTAAAAATCGCAAAATAATAATAATAACTAATAATAATAATAGACGAGTTCGTGTAAATCGTGTCATAGTATGTCAGATAAAACTTCATAAAGTTGGGCTCTAATAATCACTAACTTCTTATTTATTTATAGAACGACCTAGTTTTATAAATTAATTTTTAAGTGTTTTTATCCATTAAATTATGATTTAATTAAATTGTGATGCAGTCGAGTTTTGATTTAAACTTGAATATATTATGACAATTGAAAAAAAAAAATAATAGACTGGTTTATGTAACCTTGATCTTATCATATTTGAAACATATTTAACATCATACAAATGAACTGCAATAGTGAATAACTTCTTCCTTAAATACAATAGCATATTTTGATTCATTAAATATTAATTTTTCGTGATCGGTTGAATTAGGATTTAATTAACTTGTGATGCAATCAAATTTTATTTATTTGAAATGAAAGATTATATCAACAGTTAAAAAAGATAAATAAATAACAACAAACTAGTAAATGTAACCTTAACCTGGTCGTATATAATGCATTCTAAAGATGAACTTTAAAAGGCAAAACTTGCTCAGAGATTCTTAACCATTCGTAAAGATTGTTGGGACCAGAATTTAGATTAGAAGATTTCTGAACAAAGTTATATCATTATAGAGATAACATCACAGTTTGACTCTTTGGCAAGTCGATAGACGTGTGAATTTTTTTATTGTTATTGTTTTATAGATATTAAGCAAGTGTCCGCAGCATTTGGTAATCTTCTCCGCTCCTGATTCACGCTTTACTTAACAATGGGGAAGCACGAGCAACATCATAAGATGTCTTTGCAAAATAAGTACAGAGAGAAACGAAAATGTCTCTGAAATTTATTTTGTTATCTCTTATTATATGAACTACCGTATTTACTCGTGTATAGCGCGCACGCGTGTATAAGGCGCACCCCTACTTTACAAGTAAAAATGGCGATTTCTTAAAATCTCGTGTATAATGCGCACCATAAATTTGATACATTAATGAAGAATGACCAAATGAATAATAGTAAAAAAAAAAAAAAAAAAAAATCGAAACAAACATTACACCAGACCAGAAAACAAGACGAAAACGCATTTTTAGATTTCGGGTTGTAAGAGAATGACGGGAAGTAGGAATGAGTGACGGTAAAGAGAATTGCTAATTAGCGTTTAGATAATGTCACTAGTTCTGTTGTATAAAAAACTGCATAGAGGGAAATAAATATGCAGTAAATACTTCAATTAAGTAACATTTTCCGAGTTTTAATATCTTCTTTGAATAATTTCTTGTTTCATATGTGTATAGTTCAACTGCATCCAACAGCAAAAAATTATTCCGTGTATAAGGCGCACCTAGGAGTTTTGCCCTAATTTTTTTTTTTTTTTTTTTTTTTTTTTTTTTTTTTTTTTAAGTGCGCCTTACACGAGCAAATACGGTATATAAAATAATTTATAATGAATGTTTACATAGATATAAAATATGATGGAATGAAATTTTCACCTTGTTTTTAACATAAAATGTATAATATGAACTTTAAAATGATCAGATTTATTTAAAAGGCGATTAAAATAATCAACTATAGAATGTTAATAGTTAATCTTATTTAAAAATATCTTAGTGCTTTCAAGCCTTTAATCAGGCTCTTCCTCAGAGAATACTGATACTCAGATAAGATACTGATACTGATATACTCAGAGATATTCTCTGAGGAAGAGCATGATTAAAGGCTTGAGAGTACTAAGATGTCTTTAAATAAAATTAACTATTTACATTTATAGTTGATTATTTTAATCGACTTTTAAGTACACCTGAACATTTTAAAGTTTATATTATACATTTTATGAATGTTTACAATGTAATAAAATGTTAAATAAAGTAATAAAATGAAATAAAAATTTAAAAATGTAATTATGATTGAAATTTTAAAGGTAAAAGTCAAGTAAATGTTTATAATGCGGAACTAAATATGCATAACAAATGAAGAGATATTGTTTCTTAAATTATTCAGTAAAACTCGCCCAATAAAAGTACACCAATAATTTATATTGAAATCGTAAAAGAATAAAGTTTTATTTCATGTTTAGCCAGACTTAATAACCAAAAAGATTAATGAATACACGTTTGTATTTAGTAAAAAGGATTGTGGTTATCACTGATATTAATAGTATCTGGAATTTTTTTCAGAAAATAAATTCTTACTTCTTTTTTCAGAAAGCATGAATTCAGCCACATTAACCAAAATTAGACATAAAATATTGCACAAAATGGCATAAAAGAAACCTTGAATCCCTCTCCCTCCCCCTACATTTTAATTGAAAGCTTCATTCTTTAGATCTGGAATGGTGTGTGAATTTTAGATATTTGTAGATATTAAAGTATAGCAGATTTACCAAAGTATGACATAATTAAAAAGGTCAAAACTTGCAAAGAGATTCTCAACCATTCGTAAGACTTGTTGGGATCAGAATTTAGATTAGAATATTTCTAAACAAACTGATCTCATTATAGAGATAATATCACAATTCTTCGCTTTAGTGATTCGACAGGCGCGTGAAGTTTTTTATTGTTATTGTTTTGTAGACATCAAGCAAGTACCACAGCATTTAGTAACTTTTTTCTCTCCCGATTCAGACTTTACTTAGGGGCCGTCCATAAATGATGCCACGCTTGGATGAGGGGGGGGGGGGGTTCCATGAAATTGTGACAGTTTGTGATAAGGGAGTGAGAGGGGTAAGAAGAAATGTGATATCACACATTCTGATTAAAATAAAAGCATTAAAAGTTAGCAGATTACTTTGTGAATATAAATTTTATAACTTAAAGATAAGTTTAAAAGCCTATTATGTAAAATTCCATTTTAATTTCCAAAACAGTAATGTTTTCAATTTTTTTCACATTGATATTTTATTTATATTGTATATTGAGTATGTTTTTAGTTGTAAACTTTAATCTTATATTGTACATAACACGAATAATTTTTATTATTATGCTCACAAGTGTCATTAAAATGTCTATATTATAAAGGCCAAACGTATCTGTGCGTAACGCATACGTCATTTTGTGAATGGCAACACTTTCTCATGCAATTTCGGTTTTGCAATTTTCACTACTGCGAAATTTACACTTCTAAACATCGTATATTTTTAATTTTTTCACCATCGTATAGAGAAAAAATTGACTTTTAAATGCAGTTTGTTTGAAAGCTGTATCTCAATTTGTTTTTATGATATTAATTTTTTATAGTTTTTAGTACCAATTTTGAAATTGTGGCAACAGAATCACTCCATTTTCTCTTAAAATTGAAAAAAAAAAAAAAATAGAAATTAAAATACGTATATTTTATCAAAAATAATTTCTGTTATAAAATTCGGTGATTTCGGTTTTATTTTGTTTTTATTCATCAATTAAATGGGGGGGGGACTTCAAGCTTAAAGAAAAAGTGATTTTAAAATGATCAAATTAAAATACCTTTTTTTAAACGTGGTGAATACGGATATGAGAAGTGCGTGTGTAAATTCTGAGAAGATGAAAATGATAACGGGTTTTGATTTCGCGTGAAATTCTAAGATAGTGTCAATTTGCAATATATTTTGTTTTATTCCGTCGCATTTATACCAAACTCAAGAGCCTGAATTGATAACTTCATAATAATAATTGATCTTTATTATAGTTTACTGATTACATATGCGATTAAAGTATATTTTAAAATTTAGACAACTGAGTTTTATAGTATTTTGTTAATCTTAGCTTAAAATAATATTTGTTTGACAATTAGGCTGGATCAATATAAGATGTATTTTTTTTACTGTAACTAATTTCGTAAGTTCATTATAAATCAATGAAACAGCTCCTTCTTAAACAGTTTCTTTCGTCGAATTTCGACGGGTATCACCTCGTATTGTTAGAGTTTAAAAATAAAATTTCAAATATGATCTATAACGTAGTACTTTGTCACTGAAGTGTAAGCATGTGTTTCTGTAAAATACCGTGACATTGACAAGAGGGGGGAGGGAGGGAGTATGATGAGGTGTGACACTTTGTGCCAAAGGGGAGGGGGTAAAAAATGTTGAAAAAAATGTGTGACATCATTTAGGGACGGCCCCTTAAAATTATAAAGTGCAAGCAACATGACAAAAAGTCTTTCCAATATATGCACAGAAAAAAACGAAAAAGCCTCTGAAATTTATTTTATTTTGTTACTTCATATTAAAGTTAGCTGGCTTAAGCGACATTCTCGCCAAACAGATATATAGCGCTACGTCACTTCATGAAAATAGTTGACAATGAAATATTTTTAAAATGTTTATTTCTTTGTGAGTATTGTGTGCGTGTGTGTGTTTGTATTCGTTGAATTTCTGAAAAAATATCGAATCAACTTTGATAAAATTTAAATGGGAGCCATTCCTGAGTATACTCTTTCAATAAAATAAATAAATAAATAAAGAATACACGAATCAGTTATGCAGTTTCGGAGCAATAGGTGAACATATATTAATATACCGGGTGTCCCAAAAAAGACTGATAGAATTTAAAATTCAATAACTTGCAAACAGTGACAGCTATTTAAAAAATTTTTGCAGGAGGGTTATGTATAATGCCAGGAGTTTTTTTTTTACCGTAATTTTTTTTGTTCGAATTTCAAACAACAGGTGGCGCTGACGGCGATTGAAGGCCAGGTCGACGCTTCACTCAGCACTGATCACCTGGCCTTCAATCGCCGTCAGCGCCATCTATTGTTTGAAATTCGAACTAAAATAACAAATTACGGTAAAAAAAAACTCCTGACATTATACATAACCCTCCTGCAAAAATGTTTTAAATAGCTGTCACCGTTTGCAAGTTACTGAATTTTAAAATCCATCAGTCATTTTTAGGACACCCGGTATATGCGTCGAATTGGGAACCATCTCTTTTTGCTTGAACTCTGTTCAAAACATACAATTTCTCATGTAATTGGACTTATAGCAGAACTATCTACATAGTTGGAAGATCTTATGCAAGGAAACGCAATTTTCACCTATGTCATAGAAATTCGTGGCCGTTAGCGTTAAATTCCCCCAACATTTAGTGAAGAAGATTTGATCCCTTAACTCCTTGGGGACGAGCGACACATATACGTGCCACAAAAACGCTTAAAAATCTTTTTTATCCCCACCAGTAAAATTTTACTGTAAAATTTGCCTTATTCAATCGGAGCATTATCTCGATTGAATAAGACCCAAATTTCTGTTTCTGAAAACCATTGACTAAACATTAAAAATTTCGTAAAAGACTCCCATCGCGAAGGTGTTAAAAAAGAAATAATTGTTAGCAAAGGATATGGGTATTTTGGATGCTATGAATTTATTTTACTTATACATACATGTCATCCATGAATTTGAACTGTTAACCAGATTTGTTAAGAAGTTATTCTTCAGAAAAAGAGAAAGAAAAAAGTCCCTTTTCATTGAGAGATTTTTAAACATTTTCAAGTGACATTTTAAGAAACACATTTTACATGCGAAATTTATACTATCTACAAAAGAATGCTGCAAGACAGAAAATCATTTCTTAACCTACGAAAATATAATGTATTCAAGAATGATGACTATGGAGGGCTATGGATGACTATGATGGCTAATGATGACTATGTAGGTGGACTATGTGTCAAAGAAAATCATTTTCTTTTTTAGGGAAATGCAAAAGAAGTTTCAGAAAATACTGTCAAAATTGATATTTTGAATCGAATTTTTGGATGCTACACCTCATGAGAAAAGAATACCTGGCTATCACGTGGCTAAAATTGCTTATAACTCGATAATTTATTTGTTTATGGCTTTATTTATTTATTTGTAAATGTAAAACTTATTTCGATTTTTCTCTAAAACTTAGCCAGAAATTTTTGAATTTTTATTGTATAGGTATTTATCAAATTTTTACTTGTAACTGTGATGAATTGTAATATATATTTTTAATTTAATTTAATTTAATTTATTATTATTTTTAATGAGTCATTAAATAATGTTTAGTTATTTTGATAAATTTCATCAATGAAAATGTTGTGTATTGGAACATAAGTTCAAAACGGAAAGATGATGATAAGGAAACGGAAAGATGAAAGATAAACAGCGTTGATTTATACTTTACTAATAATAGAATTAAATGATTGTTCCTTAATCAACAACGTGAAATCTATCATACTTTATAGATGTGAGTTTATATTTCGAATGAGTTATTTAACTTTGTAAATGCAACAAATGATTAAGAGTAAAACAATTTTATTATGCAACAAAATTCAATTTGACAATATTTAGAAAAAAAACATTACTTTCTTAAATAATAAGAAAAAAATTAAAATGATATATTTAGAAAAGTTTCTGAAATGCATAGAAACATTTACGAAATATACACAAACACATCCGACTTCTACATAATTATATCCGAAATAAACACAAACCTATCCGAAAAATATATTAACATGTCCGAAATATACAAAAACCTTTCCGAATATTCTACCAGAATATGCAAACAATTTTGATTATCTGACCGAATTAAGCGGAAACATTTTAAAATATCTCACCAAAATATACTCAAATATAAGAAGAACGGTAGGCGACATTGCTTCCCCGCTGGTTGGAGTAACGTCTCCGAATTATTTTTTACAGTGTAGCATAGTATGCCAGTATCACTAGAATCATGCTTTCACATAAAAAAAAATAAATAAAAAAAAGTAGGAAATCGCACGTCAAGCGTAGCAAATGAGGTGCGTTCGTACTATAACGAAGTTTTATAAATATTCAGATATTGGTGTAATAGTATACAGTACTTTGGATACAGTTGAGTAGACGAAATATTTTGTGCGTCCCTGTAAATACTGTCTGTTTTTTATTGTACGGAAAGTAACTCGTAGAAAAATCTCAGCAACGTATATCGATTTGGCAAAATGTAAAACAGTTTAATAATATTAAAACGCGCCCCAAAGAATGTTTCTCCTTATACCAGTAATGGATTATTACTTTTGTGTTGCCCTGAAATTAATAACAAATATTCTTTGCATCGCAGATTGTACAAAATATATGTTTTAGTACATACTTCAGAGATGCATATCAATTTTATTATGTTCGAAAGAGTGTAACATTATTAAAATGCTCTTTAACTATTTTTTCCCACTGAAAGTAATGTAACGTAATACTTTTGATTGTTCCTGTAATCAGTGTTCTCGCTGACATTTGACTAACGTTAGTAATTTGGCTAATTAAAAATAAAAAACATTCGCCAAATGAAAAAAGTATTAGCAAAATAGATTCGCCGTGTAGCACAAAAAAAAAAAAAAAAAAAAAAAAAATCCTTTAATGTACCCCCCCCCCTTTTTTTTTCAATATATTCTAAAATAACCTCAGTTTTAATAATTGCGACAATAAATTTTATTAATCTATTTTCAACTATCTGCGACAAATATATTAAAAATATGTATGAAAAACTAAAAAGGAAAGAAAGGAAAAGCAAAAATTGAGCACTAGCAATTTGGCGAATCTAATCGCTTGTTTACTCGCCAAATGAAGAATTTAGTCGCAATTTGGCGCATTGGCGAGCGACAGCGAGAACACTGCCTGTAATTGAACTATGTATCCGATATTCATAAAATTTGAAATGACTCAATAAAATTATTCAAAAATTATATATTTTAAATTTCAAACGATTCGGTTGGGTAGTTTTTGCTGTGTTATATGCGGATAGACAGACGGGCTGAACGACGACTATAGGTGTTACGAATTGACTTAATTACGAACGCACCTGTTGAGCTATAAAATGTGTCAGAAAGTTTCGCGTAGATGAACAGGAAATTTGGTAACCAAACCAAACGACAATAATTCGTAATTCAGAATCAATTAAACTCACGGTTATTCACAATAAAAGGATAATAAACATAATAATATACAGGGTGATTAAAAAAAAAAAACGTGGACAAATTGATATGACAAATCAGGCATACGACAAGAATAAAAAATCACATAGGAGCATAGGGCCACAAACCCCTTATTGAGTCACAAATACAGGGTGTTTCATACTAACTCAATTTGGGTTGGAGGTAATAAATTTAAAAAAAAAAAAAACGGAAGTATATTATAATAAAACATTTAACAGACACGCTCACTTTTGTTTCAAATGTGATAACACCAAACAAAAGTGGTAGAAGTTTGCATTATGCGCACCAGCAATATGCACTTCGCGTCTCACATTTTGGACTATGATAATCTATTTATACGCTATCATCGATTGCTTGTTCAAAATGTTTTTCCTGATTTTTTCACAATGTTATTCACATTTCACACAAAATAAGGTACATATCGGTTCATTTTCATTACAATATTTTTTTTCCCTCGAAATTATTACTTTCAAACTGTGTGTGGCTAGAATGAAACACCCTGTATTTGTGATTCAATAAGTAGTTTGCGACCCTATATTCCTATGTGATTTTTTATCCTTGTTGTATGCTTTATTTGTCATATATCATTTTGTCTATGTTTTTTTTAATCACCCTGTATATATAACACTTCACTATTAAAAAATTCCACATAAAGAACATAAATGTAACACCTAAATCAAGGCATTCACGCTTCACCTAAATTATGAGCATAGATGCATCACCATAAGCATGAATCTTTATCAAAGAGGACCAGTCTAAACAATAAAAACAAACGACCGGCCGCAGGTGCTAACTGCAGCATCTCTGACAACCTGCCACACGCCACTGATCAAACATATGAGCCGCGAGACATATGATATTTGTGGCAAATAGAACCATCTGTTTGACAAGAAGGGCTGGGGATGATTGAAATCATAAATATTATTGTGGGTGAATAAAATAGGGGCTTTACTGCAATGACTCAGTGTTGTAAAGCTAAGTCATAACCAGTGGGTGGTAGGAATACATTGAAACATGTTACCCAAAGTTGATTCACGTTGTACTTTTAATCTACTTTCATTTTATGTATACCATAAAACTTCAAATTAATTAAACCATTTTAGGGCAAAGCTTAAAATAAATAAATAAATAAATAAATAAATAAACGAGGCAAATGAGCTGCGGTCGTACTATAACTGGTTTCAGAAATATTCAAACCTTGGTGCAATAACTATTGCACTCTTATGCAACAGCGCATGAATACACAATTTGTTACGATTCTATGCATTAAATTCAGTAATACTGAAACAACAGGATCCATCTTAAATGGGACATCATCATTATAACAATCAAGAATCATTATCTGTCATGAGATATCATTGAATGAATTATGTGTGAGGAGATTTAGTCGAAAGAAGAAAAATTTTACTTAATATCTTCTTAAGTTTTGATAAGATTTTCGATGATACGATTTGATGGATTTTAAATGACTCGACAAAATTCTGCAACGATTTTATCTATTAAATTTCAAACCATTTGTTTGGGTAGTTTTTGCGCTGTTATATGCGGTCGAATAAACGGGCAGACAAACAGAAGGACGGAAAAACCAGGCAACGACTGTAAGTGTTACTTATTTATTTTATTACGAAAGCACTTAAAAAATAAAAATTAAAAGTTTGCATTTTTCAACATAGTTACTAAATGTTTATGAATTTGTCTTGTCTGTCTGTCCGTATTCTAACTCGCGTAAATACACTATGATTGCTATGCAATTGATATTTGTTATAGAGGTTTACAAACGCTGGTTAGGTATTGAAAATGAACTGCAAATGCATGGCCATTTATAGTTCTTTTACACTGACACTCAAAAGAATTGCTTTCCACTGCGGTTTAAGTAAAAAAAATCTTTTGTGGTGCATTTTATTGAAGTTAGGATATTTCAAAAATATGGGATAAACTTATTTTTATTTCCTTTTGTTTTTAACTCTATCCAACATAGTTGGGTTTATGAATTCGATTTACTTTACCTATGTGTCTGGCCGTGCACTGACTCTCATAAATATATTTGCATTGTCTTGTAATTTTTTGTGTCATTTAAGTTTACTATAGAATGTTATATATAAAAAATGAAGTGCGTAGCACTTATAGTTCGTTTACAGAGACACTAAAAAATTCTGTTACATTATGGTCTATGGCGGAAAGTAGTTTACTGTGTATTTTAATGTTGTTACGCTGCTTCTAAAATATTAAAGTCAAATCTTAAGGTGTACAACAAGATTCTTACTATAAAATATGGTTTGCATACTATGCATCATTAATTTTTTAAAGACAAAAGAAAAAAAACCAATTTCTTTAAAACAAATTTTTTTCGTTAAAAAAAAAAAAAAAGAAAAAAGACGTCTTTTGTAAATATTACAGTTTTATTTTAATATGTTATTGCGATGGTACACTATGAAACCATATTCCAGTTCAGGTTCCAGCTAAATTTTCTTTTTTATTGAGTTATTGTATCAGTTGTGTTCAAGTCTGTTAATGTATGCACCTTTAGCATACTTACTATGTCGTGCATACACTTATCTGCAGTTTATAAAGTGTGATGCACACACACACGCAAAAAAAAAAAAAAAAAAAAAAAAAAAATGCAGCTATGATAATTGCTGAAATTGTGTTTTCACATACGTTATATCATTTTTTTCTAATTATTTACAAAGACACCATCTTTCATCTTATAAAACAGGGAAGTTTTTTTTGCAGTGTCGGAAAGTGTTTCATAATCTGTGCTTAATTAATGATTTTTTCGTACTTGCATTTTATTCGATATAATTTTATTTGCAAATGCTAGTTTTTTTTTTTTTTTTTTTTTGTGAATCATATTAATTAAAATATGATTTTTAGAAGATAAGCCCATTACTTAAACCAAAAAAAAAAAAAAAAAAAAAAAAAAAAAGGAAAAAGAAAGAAAGAAAGAAGGAAAGAAAAAGGAAAAAAAGATAAAAAAGATAAAAAAGAAACAAAGAAAGAAAAAAGGAAAGAAAAGAAAGATGAAAGAACGATAAAAAGAAATGAAAAAAGTTCCTCTTTTGGTAGAAGGGAAAACGTTAAATATATATATATATGTATATATATATGAAGAATTAACTGTCAAATTATTTTAAACTTCAGCTACCTTAAATTTTATCACTGCAAGTCATTAAAGTAACAGAATATCGACGAATTTGTATCTTAATAATGTAGAAAGCACGAAAAAAAATTATCTGTAATCGTACGAATAAAATTTTACGTTATTGCTTTCGTACATATAAAATTTAATGGTATTGCTTGATATGTTCGTAAAAAAAAAAAAAAAAAAAAAAAAAAAAAAAAAAAAAAAAACTGACGTTATTTCAGTGATTTTATTGAATAAACGAACATTTATTCAATAAAATCAGTTAATATTGCGAGTATAATTCAAATTTTTTACATTTTAAATTCATTTATTATTTTTATTACTTCTTTGAGATTAATATTTTAGCTATTTGTCACGTCAAATGGCGAAACTTTTAATTTAGATAGAAGTTGAACGAAGGTATCGAAATATTTCTCGTCGCCGGAACAGGGCTGTAGCTAAGGGGGCGCTATGGGCGGCTCAGCCCCCCCTAAAATATTTTGAGCCTCCCCCTCCCCGCCCTGGAAAAGATTCCAAGGTTACTAAATGAATTTCTGTTTCGAAAATTCAATTGAAATTCTGTTCAAAAATCTAATTTAGTTTTGAGATCTTTTCACATTCACAGTTTTGCAGAATTATTAAATTGTATCTAAAATAAGTGTTTTAACGCTTCTTCATCCTATTTGTACATATGAAGCTAACAGGATATTTAATTCTGAACCAATTATACACTCAAAAATTTCATCATCCGATAGTTTTCTTAGCATAGAAGGAAGTTATTACAATAATTTAATAAGAAACATAGTACCTACTATGTGAATATGCACTCATTTATTTTTCTGAGTCAGAGAGAGAGAAAAAAAATTATGAGGCTCCCCCCCTACATTCTCTTGAGCCCCTCCCCCCTATTCACTTCTAGCTACGGCCCTGCGCCGAAACATTATTCAATGGCAGATTTTAGGGCAATACATGAAGGTGATTCCTTTCTGTATACAAGAGTTATAAATTATACCTGATTATGATCACGTTAAAACTTGTGAATTTTAACTGAGCAAAATTTTTATTTTACCAGCTCTGAAGTTAAGTTTCAGATCTGCAATACTGAGGATTTTCAGCTTACAAAAGTGACCTTATTAAAAACGTGCATTTCCAATAAGAAAACTTCAGTTTTAAAGTACTCGTGCATAAGTGCCGAAGAATTTTAGACAAAATTTGGGAGTTGAGAATGGGGGGTCGACTTATACACAAGTTAAATAATAATAAAAAAATCTTCTCATATAACCGCGAATGGGCAATAAGTAATCACATATGAATCTAGGTTGAAGAGAGAAATAAAAGCGGACAGTGGTCATTTCCTTATGATTGACAGACATAAAGAAAAAAAAATCAAATTTTTCCAAGATTTTTGTTTATAATTTGCAGAGTTCTTAATCTAAAATAATATTTTTTTCTGCAAGTATGACAAATAATATTGCAGACAATATCCTGTAATGAGAATTAAAAAATAGTAAAAATTGTATGAAAAATGAGTAGGTTTATTAAGTAATTTTTCACTGCGCATGCGTCAACGATATCGAAATTTTATTTGCATATTATGTTAGCTAAATGCATAGAGCAAGTTTTGTGAAAATCTCAAAATCATAGCTTAAAAATTCTGAAAGTGATCGTTTATAGAATAATCACAAAATCCGTTGTTCCCAAAATGAAGCAAAAAAATGAGGGGTTTTATCCAAATGTAGTAGCACGTCCCATATTGTATATTCTATATTGACTCTAATCAATTAATATATGGACACAATCCCATTTGGTTTTGCTTCATTTTGGGAATAACGGATTTTCAACTTATTCTATTGACTATTATTTTTAGAATTTTCAAGCTATGATTTTGAGACTTTCAGAAAAGTTGTTCTATACATTTCGCTAACATAATATACAAATGAAATTTTGATAAGCTTGACGCATGTGCAGTGAAAAATTATTTAGTAAACCTACTCATTTTTCATACAAGTATTATTGTTATTTATATCTGATTACAGGATATTGTGTGCAATGTTGTTTGTCATATTTTCAGGAAAGAATATTATTTTGTATTAAGAACTCTGCAAATTATAAGCAAAAATCTTGGAAAAATTTGGGACTGTTTTTACAAAAACCTTAGTTTTTCTACGAGTATACATGGTATCGATATAAAAATGAACACAGTTTATTACAATAAGCCACCTAATCATAATCTAAAGTCTGAGCGCTTTTGCTACATTAGTTTTGACAGGGTCATCCAAAAGATATTCATTCTTTTTTAATATGTTGACGGTCCCCTATAAAGTTTCGAAAAAAAAATCTTCACAGAAATGTATGACTTGTACTATTATATTTATATACTTAGAGTTTCGGGATAATTCTTCATGTATTTTTCTAGATATTTAACAAAATGTCTAAAATCGTAAGTGGACGGTCAGCTTTGGACACGCAGTGTACATATTTATCTACTGTCAGTTAATCAGTATCTGTGTACTGTCGTCGTACTGGCAAAAACACAAACAAAATTACTCGCATCAAGCGCGAAATAAAGAAAAGTTTTGCTGCAAGGTGGAGCTGCAAGTAGTCATTTACCGTACTATTTATTAGTTGTATGCAAAGTAATCATTAGCTGGTCAATTTTTTTCTATCGAGTCGAAATCTTATAGCAGTTTTTAGCGTATGTTTTCACAACGGTTATTAAACGATAGTTTTTTAAATTTTTATTTACATTCTTAAAAGTCTATTTGGAACATTAAAACATTTAGAATTAGGAGACATTCCGGATGTTTTTATTTGTAATAGTTTCTGTAGGAGATAGTCAAATTTCTATTTTATATAAAAATATATATATATTATATATTAGACCATTTGGAAAACAGGGATACAATAAGAAGTCAAAGATACGTTTTTCGGTGTTCTTTTAC
The DNA here is from genome assembly GCA_964019185.1 of Maratus speculifer. Taxonomy (NCBI): domain Eukaryota; kingdom Metazoa; phylum Arthropoda; class Arachnida; order Araneae; family Salticidae; genus Maratus; species Maratus speculifer. The sequence goes on along the minus strand of CAXHSM010000543.1, from coordinate 105,196 downwards.
GCCGAATCTTTTTTACTAGCATTTTTTTTTTTTTTTTTTAATATTTGGTGACTGTTTTTTAATTTTTATTCTCCAAATCGCTGACGTTGCTCAAAAGCCAGCGAGAACCCTATGCATGATTTTTCGTTTTGGTTTTAATGTTAGAAAGCTTTTTTGCAACATAAGATAGGCCTCCGTTTAAAGTGGAGTCCTGCAACGAGTAAACCTAACTCACATGAAACGCTTTACCATTATATTATTTATATATATATATATATATATATATATTAAATCATTTACTATGTAGTATATACATCCGATCTAATTTCTCTAAATGTTTGATTCCTTATTCAGACGGAAAGAGTTAGTATTCGGGAGGGGGGGGGGGGATGGTTAACATAAATTTATAGCTTCTTTACCAGCAAAATACCTGAAATTTTGAAACTATATAATGCATTCAAATAAGGACTGTTCTGCATTTAGCATAATCAAAATAAGGGTATTAAATAGCATTAATGACATTATATTATGATATGATAAATTTAATTATCTTTTATACATAGCAGTATGTATTTTCTAGAGAATAATAATAACTATTTCTTAAAAAAATCTATCCGGTAGGTACTGAAAACTAACACACAAAATATAAACTGACTGAACATATAATCTGTTCAAAATCTGAATAACAATGCTTTGTTGAAAAGAGTGGACCTTCAATGAAATATGATTGATTTAGATCTTTTTTATTATTATTAGCTTCATCAGATTAAGTCTTTGATTGAATAGGTCAATAAACAAATCTTGAAAAATATTGATTTGAGTTTTTGGAGATCAGTTAGTATTTTCTAATTTTCTTATAAAATATCTGAAACTTTGTTCATATAACACCAGCTCAAGGATTCCTCTGTGCTTGTTAATCAATATAATGGTGGCTAATATCATGATTATATATAATTACGCTATCATAAATTATGCGGCCTTTCATTTGCCGTAATATTCAGTTTCTGTAGAACAGCAATTAATATTCTTTAAAATAATCTACCTAACATCAGTAGACAATACAAACTAATCAAACCAATACCAATGCAAAAAACACGAACCGAATATATTACCCCTACGATGTCTGCTCAAAATGTTTTATCGAAAAAAAGAGACCTTGAATGAAATGTGACTGAATTAGACTTTTTTTTATAATCTTCGTCGGATCAAGTTTTTAATTGAATATATCAACACTCGAAAAACATTTATTAAATAATGCTTCATTTTGTTTTTGTTTTCTAATTTTCATATAAAATATCTGAAACTCAGAATTCATATAATATCTCCCCGAGGACTGTTCTGCGGTAGTTAATCAAGATAATGCTTGTTAATAGCATGATTAGTGACATTATGTATAATTATGCTACCATGAATTAAGCTCCCTTTTATTTGCAGCAATATTCATTTCCTGAAGAACCATAATTAATATTCTTTAAAATAATCTACCTAACACCAGTAGGCAATAAAAACCAACGCACAAAGCACGAACCGAACATATTACCCGTTCAATGTCTGCTCAAAATGTGTTGTCGAAAAGAATGGACCTTGAATGAAATATGACAGAATTAAAGATTTTCTTTTATTATCTACATCAGATGAAGCGGACAAGTTAAAGACACAACAGAATAGCAAAACAGGAGGCGCCCTCGAACTTTCGCCGGAAAAGCCGGCGGGCGAAAGTCGCGTGCCCACCAACCGGACAGACAATGGACGCTGGGGCTATTTCCTTATCACCTGTAATCGCATTTTCATGCTCTACTAGATGCGAGGGTTTAGTTGCAGAAGACCTGTCGTGATTTTAACCTGTAATTACACATCTACTAGAATCCCTTGTATCCGTTTCTTGTCCAAGGGTTTTTAATAAGAAGGTCCAATTTGCCATGGATAGATCTGCATGCAATTCTGATCTGAACAGTAGGCTATGAGATGGTAATACACACGCATAGAATTATATTGAGTGTGACTATGCATACATAAACTGAAAAAAGAAACTAAAAAAACATTAAAATCCGAATGATGATAATAATTTAGATATTTTTCTAATAAGCTATTTAGGTAATGGTGTCATCATAGCAATTCTTTTTCTCTAAAAATTATGATTTTGCAATTATTTCGTCACGCTTGAATGCAAATTTAAATTAATTAATTAAAAGAAAAAAACAAAAACAAAATTTAATAATAGGTGTGTTAATAGATATTGTCATTAAGATTTTCACTTTTTTTTTCTCCCCCACTGAATGAACTTTTCGGAAAGTTTAAGATTTATCGTGTTTTTAAATTGCAAATATACAATCTCCAAAACTCCTTGTTTTCGTTTCTTGTCCAGAAAGGCAAACGTTTTAAAAAAAAGACCAATTTTTTGTTGGCGATGCATTTCTGATCAGAACATCATTCTATGAGGTAAAGAAAGTTCCTATACCCTCGGTTTATTCTGCCCAGCTGTCTAAATGACAGACCAGATGTTATGACCAATAAGGTTATCTGAGCGAGAAATGCCCACCGGCTATCGCTCCGTTAGCTTAAACGGTAAAGCATTGGCCCTATAATCCAAGGATCTGGGTTCGATTCCCAGCCTGGGCAATATTTCGCTCAGTTGGAAATATTCAATTCGTAACACTTATAGCCGTCGTTCAGCCCGTTCGTCTGTCTCTCAGTCCGTCCGTCCGCACACAGCAAAGCAAAAACTACCCAGTCGAATCATTTAAAATATATAATTGTTGCATCATTTTGTCGATTCATTTCAAATTTAATGAAAATCGGATGGGTAGTTTAACTACACGGACAACTAAAAGTATTCTGTTACGTTTTAGGCAATGGGAAAAAATAGTTTCAAGTGCATATTAATGACATTACACTCTTTCAAACATAATAAAACTGATATGCATCTATGAAGTATGTACTTTCTGTAGAATCTGTGGAGCAAAGAATATTTGTTATTCATTTACAGGACCACACAAAAGTATTTCATTACATGATGGTGTAGGAGGAAACATTGTTTGGAGAGCGTTTCAATTATATTAAACCATTTCACATTTTGTGAAATAGATATACGTTGCTGAAGTTTACTACAAGTTACTTCCTGTATAACAGAAATAATATACATATCCTCTATAGCACCAAGATCTGAATATTTTTAAACTTCATTATAGTACGAACGCACCTCATTTGCAACTCTAGACGTGCGATTTCCGACTTGTTTTATATTGTACAAAGAGCAAATATAAATAACATTGAAATTTATGCACATTCTCTTTCATTTGCACTAATTAAATTATTAATGTCGTATTATATAATAGCCCCACCAGTGGCCGAGATGTTCTGACCTAGCAACTGGTAGACGGCAGGAGCTGGGTTCGAACCCGATCGCGGCTGTCGGCCTAACCGTTCGGAGTTTTCGTGATTTTCTTCAAACCTTGCGTAATTACGGGTTATGCTCCTTTAGAAAACCCCCCACGAAGGGCACACCCCCCCTGGGCCTATATCCCTAGCGTAGATAATCGGCCGACAAAAATAAACCAAACCAAACGTATTATATAATAATTTGATATTTTGAATTCTTTTCCAAAACTTTTCATTAAAATTAACTCAAATTCGATCATCCGGTGTATTCGCTTATCCGGGTAGGCATTTCCCGACCACTCGGTTAATCATGAATCTGCTGTAATTTATATATTTTTAAAATCAATGACGCCGATTTCAAGAATTAATGCCAGAAAAATCCCAGCTTCATGACTGATTATTTTTTGCCACTCGAAATAAGTAATAAAATGCTAAAACATTTCCTGGTATTTTAAGGATATTTCAAATCCATAACTTCAAAGCGGAAATTAAGTAAAAATCTGTGACACATTCACTTAGCTAAAATGAATCATAACTTATTTAACATTATTATATCTTTCATTATATAAATTCATTCCCTTATATATTATAAACATTATTTACTCATACAATGATTCATTAAACAAGAATTTTTTTTTTCTTTTCGAGCAATTTAATATGTTAGCCCCAATCATCTTTCAAAGTGCAAACTATTTATTATTTTCTATTGCTATTTATTTTTTTTTTTTTTAATTCATTTGTTGACTAACATACGTCTTTCATTTTTATAAGCAATCATTCTTAGTATTTATATACCGGACATGATTAACTACTTGAGATGATTCGGGGCTTTATTTTTTCTTTTGAGGATTTCTTGCCCGAAACGAAATTAATTATTTTAAATCCAAGCCTGCCCGAGGGCGAAACTTTTTATGTCATCAAAGTCCGAGCTTGTCTGACCCCGATACCAAAAATACACACTAGAAAAAAATGTGTAATATTAAAAAAATTGTTTTAAAAGTAATATATAATTTTAAAACAACTTCTTACATAGAAATAACTATTAAATGAACATTTAAATTCAATATTATAAAAAAAAAAGAAGTTTGATATTAAATAAAAAAACATTTTACTCAAAATAATTCTCATATTTTTTTCTCCCTTAACAAGCAAATCTTATGAACGCCTTAACAAAGTGTGGTTAGTGCATGAAAATTTCAGAAATTACTATTTATATGCAGAAGAATTAAACAATTTTTAAGTTTTTTTTATAAAAGGTGTAGGGGAGATTAGGAATGAGATGGATCACCAGGAGAGAGGAGACATCTGCAAAAATGCTTAAAATAAGCTTTATATTTCCACCAGATGGAATAATCAATGCATTATACTTGTTGCTATAAATCTTTTTAGTTGCAAGCAACTATGAGTTTGAGACTTAAAAAGAGTATTTTACAGTATCAAAGTAAGTAAATACTCAGATTTTTAAGGTAAATTTCCAATCTTATTATTCGTTGCTAACTTAATTGCTTTTAATATTTCGTAAACTCAGCAATATGCCTTTTATATAAATGAACAGTTAAGTTTAAGCTTAAAACCATATGGTTGTCGTAAAAACTTTTTTTTATGTCGCTCCAAAGGAAGGATGGGACGCTATGACTCAGAGAGGGATGAACCTTATTCCATCCTTCAAAAATGATATATATATCCATATAATTATGCTTAATTACACACAATTTTTTAGTATTTTACATTTATAAGATTATTTTGTTTTGGAATGGAATAATTTAGCAAATAAAACTTATTATTGTGCAAGTTGAGAACTGAAAACTGTTTACCACTGCAAATTTTTCTTTTCTTACTCAAGCATTATTTATCAATATCAACCATTAGATTTAAATATTTATGTTTATATCTATAATATAAATTTTAATTTTTTTTCATAGAATAGTATTGTTTCGGAATATTTTTGAACTTAGATTGCAAACTTCTATCTTTACATAGAAATATACTATTTATGAGGAGGTAAGAAAAAAAAATTACATCTTCCCGGGAAAAAAGAAAAAAGAAAAAAAAAAAAAAAAAAAAAAAAAACGACCATCCCATTCATGATGAAAGAAAAATGATTGAAAAGCTACATCCGCCAAAATTAATTGTCAGCACTAGTCAGGTACAAGCATATTTTACAAAGTATAATATAACATAAAATAAATATTATGATTTATATTAAACATTAAGAACGTAAATGTCACACTCTTTTCGCCTTTTTTCACTAAATTTTTAAAACTTAAATATGAAATTTCAATTTAAAAACATGTCCCACTCCTCTCTCACATGAATGAAAAATGGGAATGAAATTTTTCTATATAAATCTAAAATTATAATTATTATCGTCAAATTTATATTTTTAAAATATGTTTATATGTTTCAAGATGTTATTCTGGAAATTTCCATTTTGTAGAAGTGAAACATAATTAGTAATAAATATTTTTATAAAAATTATCTTTCAATCCCTACCTTCCCTACAATTTTAACTATAATCGTACTTCCGCATAACAACTTTTCGTGATTGACGTGAACCTAAAAATAAGCTTAAATAAAAAATTCGAAAGCTCCAATGCTTTTATAGAAAAAAGAAGAAATACTGCTCAATTGCTTTCTATCGGAATAACATGGTAATTATATTTATTTACGATTGAAAGAGACTTAAATGTGTAGTGTACAGTTCTGTCGAGTTCATAATAGATGTGATAATCACTAAAGTTATTTTCATACATATTATATTTAGTAATATGGAAATGAGGACTCCGTCTTAAGGGGGGGGGGGGGGATCTGTTTTACACCACAATTTAAAATAATTTTTATTTATTGAGTTAAAATTTTGAATTTTTTTGTAATGGTTAACCATATTTTTTATAAGCAAAAGCACATGATAAAACTTTTTCTAAAAGAAAAAAAAAATAATTTTTAAAATTTTATTGAAAAAGTGGGGTAATTTAAAATTTTTAAAACTCAAAAAAATATTTGTAGAGTATTATTTTTTTACATTTAAATAAACAGAGGTATCAAAACTTTAATTTTAATTTAGCATTTTCAAAAACATTAATTAAAAAAAAAAAAACTAAACATTTTAAAGTAAAATTTTTTTTAAATGACGTAGTTTTTATTTTTTAAAAATCATATTTTCAAAAGTAAATGTTTTTATGAAACTTGCTGAATCAAAATTAAATAAAATAATCAAAAAGACATGTTCCAAGTTTGAAGCATTCATTTTTAACGGTTCTTGAGTTATAACACTTTAAACTCGAGAAATTTTGAAAAAACCCTTCACGAAGAAAAACGCATTTTCACAAGTCATTTCCATGACAACCATTGCTTGAAAGCTAGATTTTTAAAACAAAGTAAAACGGAAAGATTAATACAGTCGAGTCTCTCTATAACGAAACTCCATACATCGAATTTCTCTATATAACGAATGTTTTGTAGGAACGGTCCCTTTTTCGCATGATTACATTAAAAACAGTCTCTATATAGCGAAATATCTATCTCCATATAACGAATTTTTTCATAAATTGGTCTTAATTTATTCAGTTAAAAAAGCTTCGAAATCATATGAAATCAATTTTCCATCATTTATTTTTGATTTATCGTTTAGTGCTGAGGTTTTTTTTTTAATTACTTTTCTCCTTGTTTTTAAAATCCAACGAATTCATCCCACCTCCCACACACCTTTCAACATTCTTCTCAAAACAGGTCAATCAATGGAGAAATTTCACGATTTTCATTTTCACTTTTATATTGAAGAGCAGAAAAAATCAAGAAAATTGATACCATTTTTATGTATATTTGAAGCTTTAATAATTCACTAAATGAATTTTAAAACTGCAGTTTTTGACTTGGCGCGAAAACGCTGCATCGCGGACGAAAGCGACTGTGACGTCATTTGCCATGTAAACACCGTAGTACTACGTTGCTGGCTTAAGTGTTTGATACATTTCTTATATGTTTTTAAATTTTCTGTATTAAAAATGAGTAGCAAAGTGTGTTATAAATGTTGTATAGTGCCATGTTTCACATATAGTACAGTAAATTCGCTTGATAAGCACTTTTTTTAGCGTTCCTAACAATGATAACGATAATTTATTCTGATGTTAACTTGATAGAAATGTTTTTGTAAACTTATAATCTGCTATTCTTCCTTTGTATGCGTATTTATTGATTGAATATAAATATAATTTTAATATTTTTTTTCTGAAAATATGAAAGGGAATAATCGCATATGGAATACAAGAAAAATATTTATGTATCATACAGATAGTCATTCATTTTTATTTATGCATATTAAGAAGTTCCTTCCAGTGGTGACCATCCCCCCAAACCCAATGACGCAAATCCCTCCCCCCCCCAAAAAAAAACATACTTTAACATTGACCCCCCCCCCCCCTAAACGAAATATCAATTGTAAAATATATTCTACTTATAATCTACTGCACATTCAAAAGATAGCGATTTGAGCATAGCAGAATGAGTTCATATTGCCCTTATCTAGAATTTAGAGAAAAAAAACACAGGAACATTTCTGAAAATTCAATGTTGAAAAAATTTTAAAGTGATATTAAAAGAATCAAGATTTACAAAAGATAGCGAGTTGAGTATATCAGAATGGGTTCTTATTGCCCTTATCTAGAATTTAGAAAAAGAAAACACTAGAACTTTCCTGGAAATTAAATGTTGAAAAAAATTAAGTGATATTAAAAAAAATCAAGAATTTTTTAAGAAAAAAGGAAATATTAAGAATTTAAAAATCCCCCCCCCCCCCCCAAAAATGAACTTTTTCTCAAATTCCCCCCCAAAACTAAATTTTATGACGCATCTTGCGTCACCAAACCCCTCTCTGGGCACCCCTGGTGCCTTCAAGTAATCGATAGCTTATGTTTGAAATATATATATATATGTTCATTATTCAATAATCATAATGCATTTTTTTTTTTTTTTTTTTTTTTTTTTTTTTTTGAAACACCTCTAATTTTGATATCCATGTTTAGTGTATATAACAAACATTAACATAATATGTAAAAAAAAAAAAAAAAAAAAAAACCATTTATTAAAACAAATTTACAGTCAAGCTTACATTCACAACGAAGCATTTTCAGACTTTTTAATAAGTATTTTTGAATTAGTAGCATATCCAGAAAAAAATGAAGGGAGGGGGAGTAAGAAAAGGTTTGTTCTATATTAATGTACAGTAGCTTTAATACACTGGGGAATTCAAATTTTGGGGGATTTTTAAAGCAAATTCTGGCTCCCTAAATAACACTTTTAGCTAAAGTTTTTTTTTTTTTTTTTTTTTTTTTTTTGGGGGGGGGGGGAGTTTAATATTATGTTTATGTTGTGTGTATAGAATTAAGTTTTTTTTTTTTTTTCATGAAAATTTATATTTTATCTCAATTGTAAAATAAAATTTCTACTACCGAAAATATAAGCTATTTTATGCCTAGATTTTTATTTATTTGTTTATTTTATTTATAGTTATTATTTACCATTATATATTTTTAATGTATATATGTATTTTATGGAATTGCAAGTGAAAATTTATTATTTTCTGTAAATTATAAATAATAATTTTGATATCAAATGTCTACATGTATTTAACTTTAGATGAATAAAAATGGATAAATTATATTATTTTTTTTTTTCACTCTAACAAAAATAAAGCAAAAATTTTCAACTAGAAATTTAAAAATTGTTTGCTGATCCCACATGACATATAATCTATGATACATACATATACGATTATACTTTTTATAATAAATCGTCAGCTAGACTTACATAATAAATCAGAATAGATATATATATATTTTTTATTTATATCGTTTTTATTTTCTTTTGAAGGCAAACACTAGCTAAGAAGTAATGCTCTGCATAGGAAATTTTTCCAAATTAATATTCTGTTCTGAATATTTTTTATATATGTCACCGATTAATTGTACATTTCAGAGTCAGTAATGATAAACATTTTTCTATTTCATTATTTGACATATATTAATATTTAAAACTAACTATTAAAAAAGTATTCATTTTGTTACGCTTTTTCTTTTTTTAAATAAAATATTATGCATTATTTGAGACAAGTATTTAAAATATAAAAAGGTAGACAGTCTTATGAGAAAAAAAAATCTCCACAAATTAAACACAAAGTAACCTGTAATTCCTCCAACATAAATATCACTTTTAAAATGAAATAATAAATTTTCATAAAAAAACAAGCGTAATTAGTAAGCGTATATTTTCAATGAAAATGAAAAAAAAAAAAAAATCGAAGCATTAGCAAACTTTTTTTAAAAAATGTCAACACGCAGAATCGAACCCGGGCTATCTGGCCAGCTAGCGGATACTCTACGAGCACGCCACGGATTGTTTAGAAGTTATTGCAAACTAGCTATTCAAATTTTAGTTGGAAGAAGTAACCTGTCACGACTACAAGATAAACTTTCCAAGAAAACTAAATTGTTCAAACTTAAACAAATTACACTTGGTTCTATATTTGTTAATTAAAAAATTGAATAAATCTAAAAATTTAGATTGATTTCCTGTTCATTATTCAATGTTATATTAAAAAGTTGTACAGTAGTTTTTAGAAAATGATCCGTATCACAATGTTTGTCTCAACTTGAGCTTATTTTTTTTTTCCGTATAGTATGTTTTTAATAAAAGTTTTAAATAATACTTTATATATTTAAAAGAAAAAAAAAACATTAATTACTCTTATAATTATTATGACTTTTAAGTGTGAAAGGGAGGGGAAGGGATGATTTTTTTTTTCTTTTTTATAACTTTCTATAGGAGAGATTTTAGTGTAACAATTTTAATTTTCTCAGGTATTGTTATAAACTTCTCTTTTCAGCTTTGATACAAAGTTTTGTAGTTTACCGAGAAAATTTTTACTCAGAAGTCAGAAAATACATATTAAGTATTAAATAAACAAAACGTCTGTCTTATTTCTCAATATTTTATTTTATATCAAATATATTTTATCGGTATTGTAAAATAATTTAAACTTTATTTAAATTAAAATATACTGAAATAAGAATATAACTCATTTCAAGAACAACAATCAAAAATCACGAACTACTGTTTTAGCTTTTAATCTTTCATTTCATTTTAATCATTATTATTATTTAGTAAATAAAAATAAAAGTAGAACAGAAATACATATCCTTTAGATTTTAAACCTCGTATTTCTGGGCCGATGAAATCAGAATCATTTCCTAAAAACTAACATGGAAATAGAATCCTTTTTTGGGAGCCTATTGTCCGATTGCCCGAATCTACATTTCTAAGGCCGAAAATCTACATTTTCAAATTAAAATTTTAATGAAAATAAAAAGTAAACGATCTATTTTATATTAAGATAAGTTAAGTCTTACTTTTTTATAAATTTAAAGTTGCTAACATTAAATAAATTTGTAGAAACTGATGAAACAAGGTTGCAAATATGAAAAGCAATGGGAAAAAGAATGCGTGCAAAACTTAAACATTTCGACTTCGTGGCAAATGACGTCACAACCAATCACGTCGCGTTTTTGTATCACGTGGTTTTGTTTATGTTTTTACGTTGTTAAAAACAGTAATTAAAAATTATTTAGAATTATTTTAACGATTCTGAGTGGATTTTTGAGAATTTCAAGATAAACTTTATCAGTTACACACAAAAGAAAACGTATTCCTCCCGGGTGAAATTTCTCCATTAGAGTGTTTCACATATAAGAGAAGAATCAATGAGAGGCACATAACAGAGGCCTTCAAATGGAGGAAAATGTTAGCTACAATTTTTCATTCCTTGCTAAAATTTGAGCTTTTTTGAGAGCGTAACAATTTTAAAATCAAAACAACAAAAAATTAGATTTTTTTCTTCTGAAATTAATGTAAGTCTTCCTTATTTGATTTTCATTAAGCTTCCAAATAAATGTCTGTCCTCTTTTTGAAACTGCTTAAATAATTAAGAAATAAAATGTTAGGTTAATATTTACTTTTAAACATTTCAAATTCTTAATTAGAAACATCAAAAATAATATTTGTTCAAAATTTACTCATTAAATACGATTTTTAACATCATTTTCTATCCATCGAATTTCTCTATATAACGAATTTTTTACTGGAACGATGGCTTTCGTTATATAGAGACTAGACTGTAATTCCTCTTCTCATTAAGATAAAAACATGATTTAAGCTTCATTTTAACTATAAAAAAACGGACAAATTTTTAATGCTTTTTTTAGAAAAAGAAAATTTTAAGATTTTTTTAATCCCGGACCACCTTAAATAAGACGTAATCACCATGGCTATTTAGAATAATTACTTATAATGGTACACTAATGAATTAATTATGTATAATTCGATTTAATAAATTGAAGAAAACTTTTGTCAGCTATATTTAAGTTTTGATTTGAGTTTTGAGTTTCGATTATAGATGCTAAGTGTTTATATAATTACGAAAGCACCTAATAAAAAAAGTTTAGAAAGAAAAATATCTTAAAGTAATTTAAACTATCTAGAATTCCTAATTTTTTCTCAATATATAATCAAAATTCAATTAAAACAAATCTGTCGATTGAAAATCAAGATTTGAAATTTTAGCAAGAAAAATTATGCGTTAAGCATAGTTTATAAAATTCTTTCCAACACTTCCTGAAATCTTTAAAAAAACTTCGTTATTTAGGTAAATAAGGTGTTACTGTCTATAGCAAAATAATCATTCCAATACTTTTGAACAACCCTATATTTATTTGATCTGTCAGTTGATATATATATATATTATATAGTGGGGAAATTTAGTTTACCAAGGAAACGCGAAGCAAGTTGAAATTTCTCTTTCACCAATTTATATTACTAGGTGAAAACATACTTTAATACTTTTGTTCTGCCCTGTGGTTTACCTATTACCTTTATTACACGCCAGGATTTAGCTAAAATTTAATTCAAACTAAAACACACTTAAAACTACTTAAATCACATTTGCAGAAATTATCATCATAGGTGATCATGTATCCAATTCTATGAGTAACCTTGCATAAAGGTGCTTGCTTTGGTGGATGTAGCTTATCTATATTCTAATAAACATTTCTTATTAAACTGAATGCAGTTCAGCATAAAAATCATATAACTTATTTTAAAACCACAAATTACGCTCATATTCACTAACTTTTACGAACTCTTGTAAGTAGCCCTGTATATCAACTGTAGCATTTATATGCACAACATAATAAGCATGCATCTAGTGAAACTTAAAAATGCATATAATAATTAAAAAGGCATTTCATCTTTCCTTCATCCATCATCGATAATATACAGTACGTAAGATAGACTGTACTATTTGAAATCATTTGTGTGTCCCTATAAATGTTATGCACTTCGTGATATGCGTAAAAAAGCTTATATTAAGCCTCAGCGACGTATATCAATTTTATTATACATGAAATAGTTTAACGTAATTAAAATATGTCGCAAACAATCCCCCCTTTACCAATATGTAATTACATTCTTTGTGTGGCCCTGTAAATGAATAATAACTATTCTTTTCATCGCATATTTTAGTGCACTTGATAAATTCATATAAATTTTGGATATGTTTGATAGGGTGTAACATCTTTAAAATTCATTCGAAATTAACTTCATTTGCAATAGAATTCCTGATAGGGTAAATATGGTTTTGAAAATTTTCCTTTAATCGCAATCCAGGTATATTTAATACAGATAGAGTGTGGACAGACTGCCAGATAAATCAAAATCATAAACACTTTCCAACTTTGTTGGTAAGTGTTAAAAATACGCTATTGTCATTAGGATCATAACATAATTTCTAGAACGCTAGTTCATCAGGAAATAAATGAAAAATCCCTTATAATATAAACTTGCATATTTACATACATCGACTAAATTAAATTAAACTAAAAGTGACTAAATAGAGAAAAAACTTTTTCAAGAGAGAAGGTGTTAAGAAATATAGTTTCTTCTCCTTAACAATTAAATTTTCTAGTTAGCAGTTTACGGCGGCTATCCAATTACTTTAAATAAGCTTAAATTAACAATGAATCATTTGCAAATTAATGGTTTCCTGTAAAATCATTTTCAAGTTTAAATATGGTAAAAGAATTAATAAAACATTTATTCATTACATGCTACCGTTGTGCAGTTAACCTATTTTGTGAAATCCAATTTACTTCGCTTAAACTTTATTTCGTTGGACTTAACTTCACGTATGTAATTTAATAAGTAACATTATATTTGAAAATATTCTTAGTAGAAGTAGTTGCATAAAGCAATTTTAAGTATATTTAATTATGTAATAAAAAAGTTTATTGTATATTTTAATATTTTGGCCTCATTTACTTGAAAAGCAAAGTAATGAGTTTGAAATTCTTTAAATAAATCGATAAGTGACCTCAACAAAAAGATTTATATTTTATAGTTATTTATTTTCAACAATTAAGTTTTGAGCGTACAACATGAAAATAATGATCTAGATACAGTCGGCTCTCGTTAATTCGAACTCGTCAGGACCACAAGAAATGTTCGAACTATCCAAAGTTCGAATTATGGAAAGTGTGAAATGAAAACATGCTTATTATGGTTCTATTACAAGGGAATTAATGTTATAGGGGTTTTTTTTAAATTCGTTTCGTCTGTTATCTTTAGAATATGACTTAATATTATATTAGAATTTATAAATAGATAAACTAATAAAAAATTAGAAACAAGCTCAATGCAAAAAAAGAAAAAAAAATTGAAGCGTCACTGATGGTCATATGGGGCACTATGAAAGTGGATATCAAATGCATGGGGTTATATTTATACTCGTTCGGAATAATTTTTACAAAAATCAAAGAAAAAAAGTTATTCAAACGATCTCAAATCAGAGAAAAGAAAAGAAAAATGAAACATTGGAATTCTCATTAGTTCGAATTAAACGAAGTCAAGAGAAAATGAGTTCGAATTAATGAAAAATTTTAACGTTATTCTGCCATTGAAAATTTCGGGACTTCTTGTTTAGTTCGAATTAAACGAAGATTCGAATTATCCGATTTCGAATTAACGAGAGTCAACTGTATATACAAGCGAAATAATTTATTATTTCTGTGGATAAATTGCTTAAAAATGAAGTAATACATTCAAGATATATTAGTTTTACATCCTTATCAATAATTTTGAGGGCTCTTAAACCAATAGCATTACTACAGGCTTTCGCGTAGTTGACACAAGTCAAAAAACAATTTTTGAATTTTTTTTAATTAAAATTTAACATAAAAAATAAAATGAAATTTCAATGTAGAAGATTAAAACAAATATTTTCAACAGAAGAGATATTAAGTAGTTTACATTAACAATTTTATGAATCTATGTTTTATAGGGATTGGGTAAAAAATTAAAAGTGACATATTGCTAAATTGCACCGCTAGGTAATAAGTAAAACTCCTGGGACCCTTTAAACTAAAAGTGCCTAAATATAGAAAAAAAAAACTTTTTCACGAGGGAAGGTGAAGAAATCTAGTTACTTCTCCTTAACAATTAAATTTTCTAGGTAGCAGTTTATGACGATTGCCCAATTATTTTAAATAAACTTAAATTAACAATGAATCATTTGAAAATTAATGGTTTCCCGTAAAATCATCTTCAAGTTTAAATATGGTAAAAGAATTAATAAAACATGTATATTCATTACTGCCGTTGTGCGGTTAACCTACTTTGTGAAATCCAATTTACTTCGCTTAAACTTTACTTCGTTGGATTTAACTTCATGTATGTAATTTAATAAGTAATATTAAATTCGAAAACATATTTAGTAGGAAGTAGTTGCACAAAGTAATTTTAAGTATATTTAATTATGTAATAAAGGAGTTTAATTTTATTGTATATTTTAATATTTCGACCTTATTTACTTGAAAAGCAAAGTAATGAGTTTGAACATGCTTAAATATATCAATAAGTGCCTCAATAAAAAGATTTTTATTTTATAATTATTTATTTTTAAAAATTACGTTTTGAAATTTACGATATGAAAATAATGGTCTTGATATATACAAGCGAAATAATTTATTATTTCTGTGGATCAAATATGCAATCAAACAAGAAAGAAAGGAGTAGAATTTAAAATGATTTTATTTTCAAATTAAATACGTAAAGTAAACTTTCTGATTTAAAGATTTGTTGTTCAATAGAAATTAGAGCGAAATTATATAGGTAGATTTTTAAGTCTGTTCTCAAATTCAAAAGGAATATTTTCTGAGACATTCTTTCGGCGTTGAATTCACAATATGGGCCCGTGTGTGTGGGGGGGGGGGGGGGGAGGAGGGGGTTGCATGCATCCTCTGCCAGAACATTTAAAAGTCGAAACTGGAAGGTTTAAAATTTTATGTTTTTGGTGGAAAAAAAGGGCAATTTTTCCATCAGATCTCTAAAATATCCCTGTGGAGCCATAGAAATCCTACCCGATAAGGAATGTCTGAATTCAACACATCTTTAACTCATTTTTTGTCAAAAAAACTATGTAATCAAAAGCCGTTTTCCATGTTTTTGGATAAACGCAAAATATCTTTCAGAAAACCCTCTTAAAGTTGGCGTTTTGATCCGAATTCCTGATAAGGTAGCTCGGGAAAAATAAAAAATTTGTCGTCAGTGGTGATTTCAGGGGTAGCTTGGGGGGGGGACATCCGCTCTCCCTCCCTCCAAAGCAATGAGATGTCCCCACCGGAAGATTTCAGATTTTGTGTTTTCAGTGGTAAAAAAAGTGCAATCCTCCCATAAACTCTACAATGTCTCCCCTAGAGCTACAGAAATCCTCCCGAAGAAAGATATCTGAAATAAACAATGCTTGTCCTCATAAGATCAGAATCTCTTATAACTCGATACGAAATTTATTTATCAAAAAAATTAAAAACGAGTATCTTTTCGGATGCGCTTCAATCTAGAGGTTTTACTGTATGTATAGTACATAGGGTACGTACAGTGACACGTCAGTGACACACATGGGGAAAAACGCGCACCGGCTGATTTAATATGAACACAACGTTTTCTCGATGTTAAGGGTGTATTCGAGAAAACGCTTTTCCACCTTCAGCAGCTAGAAATTTTCCGATACAATTTCAGACACACTTTTAAAAGTAGAAACATGAAACTTGCTGAGGGGGTTCTTGAAGGGACGTACAAGGTGCCGTGTGATATCTTTTTACGCTCCATTCATTAGAATTTGATTTATAAGCAATTAACTTCTCGGGAAGACCCTTTTTTTCGTTCCCAGATCTCGCACTTCGGAAAAATCGGTTAAAATTGCCGTTTTTGATTGCTTTTTTTTTTTGCAACATTTTCTGCACTTATCAAAGAATTGACCTTCACGGCACCTTGTGCACTTTCTAAATAAGAGAATCTGCGAGTTTCATGTGTTTGAGAGCAAAAATGAATTCAAAAATAAATCGGAAAATAAGCAGTTTGAATCGAAATACACCCTTAAACAGCAGTGGACAATTAGGTTTCAATCGTACCACTTGTGTATTGATAACATACATACAAAGAAGGTTGTATTTAGTGCCGAGAAAACTAGATAGGGGCCATCCATAAATGATGTCACGCTTGAAGTGGGGGAGGGGGTCATGAAATTGTGACAATTTGTGACAAGGGGGTGGGAGGGGGGTCAGAAGAAATGTGACATCACACATTTTGGTTGAAATAAAAACATTAAAATTCAGCAAATTAATTTATGAAACATGAAGTAATTTAAAAATAAAATACAGTCGAACCTCTATATAACGAAACTCCATACATCGAATTTCTCCATATAACGAATTTTTAGTAAGAACGGTCCCCTTTTCGCATGATTACATTAAAAACAGACTCTATATAGCGAAATATCTATCTCCATATAACGAATTTTTTCATAAATTGATCTTAATTTATTCAGTTTTAAAAAAGCTTCGAAATCATATGGAATCAATTTTCCATCACTTATTTTTGATTTATTGTCAGTACTGAGTTTTGTTATATTACTTCTCTCCTTGTTCTTTAAATACAACGAATCCATCCCATCTCCCACACACCTTTCCACATCCTTCTCAAAACAGAGTTAATTGGATTGATGCACATGTAAGAGAGGAATCAATGAGAGGCACATAAGAGAGGCTTTCAAATGGAGGAAAATGTTAACTACAATTTTTCATTCCTTGCTAAAATTTGAGCATTTTTTTAGAGCGTAACAATTTTAAAATCAAAACAACAAAAAATCACAGATTTCTTCGTCTGAAATTAATGCAAGTCTTCCTTATTTGATTTTCATTAAGCTTTCAAATAAATGTCTTTTCTCTTTTTTGAAACTGCTTAAATAAGTAAGAAATAAAATGTTAGGTTAATATATACTTTTAAACATTTCAAATTCTTAATTAAAAATATCAAAAATAATATTTGTTCAAAATTTACACATTAAATACTATTTTTAACATCATACTCTATACATCGAATTTCTCTATATAACGAATTTTTTACTGGAACGATGGATTTCGTTATATAGAGGCTCGACTGTATTTTGTGTTTATAAAGATAAGATTTATAGTCAAATATGTTAAATTCCATTACAAATTCCAAAGTACTACTGTTTTCAATTGCTCTTTCATATTAATATTTTATTACTACTCTATATTCCTTTTTTTCGGAAGGGGAGGGATAATTCTTATTTCATACAAAATAGGAGTCATTTTTATTGTTCACCTCATAACTGTAATCAAAACATACAATTAAAATTAAAAAATAAAAACTGAAATGTGATCTAAAGCGTAGTGCTTTGTTACTGAACTGCAAGTATATGTTTGCGTAAAATAGCGTGACATGTGACAAGGGGGGGGGGGGGGTAAAGTGAAGTGTGACACTTTGTGACAAAAGGGGGGAGGGGAGTCAAAAATGTGCAAAAAACGTGTGACATCATTTATGGATGGATTCATACGTTTCAATTTTTCATTTTTGATGTAATATCTTTTTTAAAATATAATAATTGAGAAAAAAAAAATGTTGCAAATGTCTACACATTCAAAATTTAGTGAAGCTTAGAAACTCATTAACTTCTAAATTTCACGTAGTTTATCTCGAAGGAATTTCTGACTGTGGGTTTCTACCCCAATCAATGGGGCAAAACCACACTGAGCGATGTTTTTTTAAAAAAATGCAAATTTTTGCGAAATTATAATCTTGGCTGATGGTGAAACTGATGAGTGAGGTTCTAATATTACGAGCCCAGAAGCCAAGTGGTATAAGTGACAAAATTGAAAAAACTAAACTTAGTATACAGGTTATGAAGAAATAAGGCTATTCGTTTGGAGGTGTAGAAATATAAGTGATTGTCTAATGTTCTGCATTTTAGAGGTCATTTAATTAAGCTCTTTTAACTACTTAATTAAGTAACTCTTTAATTTCTACTTAAACTTTAAGAAATATTGTACTCCTCTTTTCTTTAACAGTTACTGAAATAGAATTTAAAAGATTGCTGTGAAGCAACAGTCTCATAGCGCTCAGTCATTCAGTGAATTCATATTTTAATTCAGTCCCTTTGAAATAATTTCTAGGCAGATCGCAGTTAAACATATTTTAAAAAATAAATCTACACAATCATTCAATTTTTTTAAACATAGAATCAAAATCTAAAATATACTAAAATGTTGTATGAAAAGTAAACTTCCACTATGAACATAAAATTTAAATACGCTGAAACGCTAATGTGTTTGCAATATCAAAATTTACAATCAGATGCCGTTTTTTAACACTTTCCAACAAAGTTGAAAAATGTTTATGATTTCGATTTGATTGGCAGACTGGCCGTCTGGCCTCGCTCTAACTCTCGTAAATATTCTCGAATTGCCCTGAAATTTTTGGACTTTATTTACGTTTACAGCACGAACCCTATTTTACATGAAGTTTCTAGCATGATTAGTTTATTTACAGGGACAGTCAAAAATTTATTGTAAGATTACAGCCCATGAGAAAAAATCGTTTTAAAGGAATTTTAAAAATGTTACATCCTTTCAAACATATTAAAATTTATATACATTTACGAAATGCACTAAAATATGCATTCTGTAAAACATGCGGTGAAAAACATAGCTATTATTTATTTACAAAAGAATTCAATTACATAATGGTAAAGGGGGGATTTATGTGACATTTTTTCATTATATTAAACTGTTTTATGAATAATAAAATTGGTATACGTCACTGAGGCTTAATATAAGTTATACAATGTGTCATGCATAATACGCATAGCATTAACAGGAATACACAAAAGGTTTCAAATAGTATATTCTTTCCGAAGTACTGTATATGTATCCGATAATGGTTGATGGATAGATGAAATGTATTTTAATTATGTATGCGCTTTTAAGTTTCTCTAAATCTATGCATATTATATGGTTTGTATAAATGATAGTTGATATACAGGGAATGGGCTACACAAAAGAGCTCGCAAACGTTACTGAATATGAGCGTAAATTACTTAAAGGTAATCTCTAAATAAGTTGAGTTTTTTTACGCTGTACTACATTCAGTTTAGTAAGAAATGTTTGTAGAATATAGATAAAATGCTATACAGGGATACGCAAATAATGGCCGCCTATATGAATGATAATTTCTGAAACTGTGATTTTAGTGGTTTTAAAACTGTTTTGTTTAAAATAAATTTTAGCTAAATAGCTGCGTGTAATAAAAGTACTCGGTAAGCTACAGGGCTCAACAAAAGTATTCAAGTATGTTTCCATCGATTAGTATAAATTGCTAAAAAAGAAATTTCAACCTTTTTGGTATTTTCTTGATGAACTAAATTTTCCCATTATATAGTACAGATATCAGTTGATAGATCAAATGCAGGGCTGTTCAAAAGTATTGAAATACTATAGATAGTAAGATTATTTCCTTAAATAAGGACGTTTTATTAAAGATTTCAGGAAGTGTTGAAAAGTGCTTCATTATCTATGCTTAATGCATGATTTTTCTTACTTGTTTGTCTATAGTAAAGATTACCACGGAAAAAGATATATTTCTATAAGCCTCTTGAAGTGTTCAGAATTTGCATCATGTCAAACGGCTTCTATAATTACCCATAAATCGATATTGATAGCAGGTATTGTTAGAACCTGGAATTGTTAGCAATTTCAAATGAGAAATTACAAAAAAAAAAAAAAATGGAGGGGGGGGGGGGGGGCACATCGTCAGTACAACCGGAACCTCAAACAGGAATAGTTTGCTATGCTGATACGCACCATTTCAATCTGGATAGCACAATAAGTATGAAGGGTTGTAAATAATCTATCAGATACCGTACGTAACTGAGGGCCTCACAAGCCAATGGTATAAGTAACAAAATTGAAAAAAAAAAAAAAAAAAAAAAAAATGAGTTCAAGGCACAGTTTATCAAAAAATAAAGCTATTTGTTTGGATATAAAAAAAATATAAGTGATTTTCTAGTTAATGTGCTGCGCTCTAGAGCTCAACTACTTAAGCTTTTTAAACAACTTAAGTACTTAAGTCTTTAATCTCTACTTAACAAGTCAGCACACGCGCTTGGAATAAAATTTATCCTAATTACATTGTGAAGCCAATCTACAAATGCAAATGCGTGTGCTGGCGGGTTGAATTAAAAAAAAAAAATCTTGTACTCTAGTTTTCTTTAACAGCTACTGAAATAAGAGTTCAGAGATCGCTATGAAATAAACCAGTTTCACATTTTAATTGAGTCAATTACTAATGATGATCTAACATTGAACTCAATTTTCTCCCAATCTAAATTTTGTCACTTTTAACTTTTGGTTTCTGGGGTGTTAATACACTATATGGCCGAAGATGACCAATCACTTGCGATTTTAGACTTTTTTAAACCTTAAACTAATGCGACAGAAATTGTCACGTAAATAGACAACGAAGAAACTATAGTTTAACAACAAAAAGCAAAAATACTGTTATTTGGATGTACGTTCTATGGATGTTGAACGACTTGAGAAAAAAGACATGGAGTAAACAAGGATTAGAAATGGGGAACATTTTAGCCGGCCACATACAACGTACATCCAAATAATTTTGAGTTTGAGTTAACAATGCTTTGAGGTCTATAGCTACAATGGCTGTTACCTCGAATGATCCATAAACCACAGAAACAAATACAGAACACTTTATTATTACAATAAATCCAGTACATACATTTTAATACACATCACAGGGACAACACCCGCACACCCATGCCGCTAGCTGGACTCGAACCAGGGTCCAGCGGTGTGGGAGGAGCTCACGCTACCGACCACGCCACTGGATCGGCCATCCAAATAATAGTCTTGTTGCTTTTTATTGTTAAACTATAGTTTCTTCGTTGTCTAATGCTTATGTAAGAATTCTCCTAACCTCCTCCCCCCCCCCTCCCCTGCTCAGGAAAAACAATCAGTCGCTGGACCCTTCCCTGCTACCCTTACGGCTTATATAATACTTGAACGACCCCCAATATTTATCGAAAATTGGAATTATTATTGACTTCATATTTCTCAGTGAAGATTTAGTTGAAAGCACAATCAGCGGGCTAATAATAAATTTAATAAGATAATACCCGTAAAGCATGGTGACGTCACTGTGACGTCGTTGTGAAATCACATTGTGACTTTGTGACCATCGATTGTCGATGTGAAGTCACAGTGACTAAAATGTGAAGTCGTTATGGCCGTTTTAGAGCTTTTTGTGACGTTTCACAAAGTGGTCACAATGTGACAAATTTGTGAAAAATGTGTCATTTGTGACTAATTTGACATTAACATTGTGACGAAACTGTGACAAAAGCGACGATATATAAATTGCCAGAAACATGTTTTTTAAAGTAAATAACATGTTTTGAAGGATATTTATAAATTTCTAAAGATTTTTAAGAAAGTCACATCTCAGTCACAATGTGACGTCACTGAGTGGTGGCATTTTGGTCACAGATGTGATGTGACCAAAGTGACTCACAGTGACGTCACTGTAACCATGCATGCTGTTAGGGTAATATTTGCCATCATCCATGTGACTGAAAAATATCAAAAGCCTCTGTCACTGTATTAACATTTTATCTACTGAATTATTTATCAGAAAATGGCTTTACATCAACAATTGTCTTCTTTAATATCTGACGATATACTGGAATTTTTAAATAATAAAAATATGGAATTTAGAAGTGTTTTGTCATTAAAATTGATTAAATGTATCGGCATTTATAATTTTTTTGTAAAATATTTACAAAAATAATCAAATTAATTAACCAAAAATACTCTTCTGGAAATATTACAATTCTCATAAAAGCAATGTATTTAAATGTAGTAAGATCCTCTCTGTAAATGGAACGGCTTTTACCGTCGACAATATTTCATATAACTTTTTTTCAAAGAAAAAAAAGATATACCTATGAAAATGATTAAGAAAGTTACCTCTTTTTTAAAATATTTAACTTCGACTGTTTTTCTATTCTGTCTAAATTAGATCGAGTAAAGTATATTGTGTGGTAAGAAAAAGGACTTTTATGAATAGACTGATTAAATACGTTTTTTTAATTAAATTTTCCACAGTGGGACTTATAAATACCGGCGATAGATAAAGGATTAAATGACCATGGGTGTCATTAAAAACGTAATAATAGACAATGCAGAAACATAGATTCCATGATCTTGGACACCGGAGTAGAATGTGAACGCGAAACACATAATATTATTCTTATTAATAGAAATATTATGTGTTTCGCGTCAATTAATCTATTATTAATAATTCTTATTAAAATTTTTAGTTAAATGCCTAAATAAGTTAGAACTGTTGTTTCTCTTAATTTTTTATCACTAGTAAATCTACAGATCAGGAGCCTCAACGTTAGCTTTGCACATCATTTTTTTTTAAACACACTTATTCAACTTCCTGGAAACTGTAATTTAAAATTTTCAAATTACGTAATTATTTATAAGAATAAAATAAGAATAAGAAGTTTTCAACCATCAAAAGCGTTAAATTAAAGATTTAGTTATGCTAGGATATTCTGAAATTTTCATGATTATTATTTTTGGTTTTTTTTATTATAACATAGTAGATTTGTTCAGGGGGGCTCCGCCCCCCTGAACCCCCCGTAGTCTCATTAAATTTAAATTTGTAACTTTCTATCAATTTGCTAATGGTTATCGTATATCTTGTATTTCTTTATACATTTTGAATTATAAGGATAAGTAACAATTTTAATAAGCATTTTTCATTATCCTCATACTTCTACATACCTGCCCACCACAAACATTTAAATCTGATGTATCAGGAACTTTTGAAAGTGTAAACTCAGTAATCTAGGGTTTTACACTTTTGTTTCCGAAAAAAGGAAGTTTTGATTGCATTTTGTGGCAGTTATCGTGGACAGACAGATAGACAGAAGAACAGACTGACAGGCGGAAAACAATAAATTTTGTGTCGATAAAAAAAGTATTCACTAAAGTTTCGGCAATGATGTCATTATTCATGAGTTATTTGCTATCCATGTTTCTTGTATTTTTAACGACTACTACAAAATATCTATTTTATTTCAACTATGACGTCAAATTTTACCAAGTGAAATATTGGTTAAAAATATAATTATTTTTTATTTCTTTTACTTCTAATTATGTCCCCATTTTTGTCAGAAAAATTCTTATTAACGAAACAAATTTCCGTGTTTAATATTTACTGATATAGCAGCTTTGTAAGGTCTTTACTTGGAAGAATGCCCAGCCGATTCCATTCAGACTTTGGGGGTAATAGCCTATGAGGCCGAGAAATGATATTAAATATTGTTTTCTATTTTTTGTTCCGAGAGAAATTTTATTTTAAAATAAATAGATTGTGGACCTATTATTAGTTCTCGGAATAACCTTTCCAAAATATATATTTTCTCCTACATTTTTGTCAATTTTAATAAAAACATGTCTGTTTTTTTTTTTTTTAAATTTATATTTATGGCTAAAATGCAGTTTTAACGACTGCTTGGCATCTGACTTGGCGGCTATGCAAGAAATTCGCCAATTCTAACAACCTAAATATTCAGGACACTTGTGTGTCATACACTCACTAGGATTTACTTGGCGTCAAAATGGCGTTATTTTGCCTAATGTGGTAACCCTGACATTGTTGTTTATTTTTTGATAAACTGTTTATTTACCTTAATTTTTCTTTTATTGAAATTATGTAAAATGTTTTTTGTTCTATAGTTATTAGTTTTTAAAATTTAATATATTTAAAAAAAATTATTATTATTATTTTTTTTTAAATAATAGAAAATAATTTTAAGATGTATATTTAACCAGTATTCGAAAATGAGGTTTTCGCCAAATTGACGTTGGAAAAAAATTGTTCCAAACCTTATAAGTATATGATATCTGCGCCATATTCATATCCAATGCATGCAAATAATATAAATAAATAATGTACACAATAATGTAAAGAAACATATTTAAAAAATTGCTAATCTAGTATGTTTTAAAATCACGCCATGTTGCCGTTACTTCTAAAAAGATTAAGTTGCGCTATATTGCGAATGAAAAGTTATTAGGCTAAGTTTAATAATCGTACCGTTAAATCGTCTTTTTTTATTATACTTGTCTTTTTATAACTTATTTCATGTAACGTAATTACAATGTAATTTTAAAAACAGATAATTCAATTACAGAAACAAAAAGGTATTCCCCCCGAAAAAAACTCGGCACATCTAGGGTTGTTTAATAAACAAACCCATCTCGAGATGGTACTAACTTCCCCATTTTTGACATGATGGGGAACTCGCTCTTTTCGCCCATGCGCAGTTCTGTCCAGGTTCCTCTCAAACGTGGTTCATCAGTAACAAAGTACTATATTTATTTTTATTTTAATTCTGACGTCATATTTATTTTTTCTTGGTTTAATTTTTCGAATGGAAATTGCTCAATTGAAACTTATTGCCGTTGAAAAATTATTCCAGATTTTGAATTTGTTTGTCAACGATAAAGGAAATTGGTTACATTTTATTTAAAAAATCGCTATTGATTTTGTATGAAAAAGAAGGAAATTTTGAATTATTAAAGAAAATATTTGAATAAAATTAATAAAGCATAGCCTATGTTCTTTTCTGGGTTATGTTATATTTATACGCAAAGATACAAAGACATTAATTAATTCATCAGTTTTGAAGCTGACTTCATTTAAATTTTCGTACACGCATTCAAATTTATAACATTATAAAAATAAGGATTAAGATGAATGGTTGCTTAGCAACCATTAAGAGAAAATAAAGAAAATGAAATAAATACATTTGAAATAAGTAAATCTCTGAAACAAATTAGTTATTATTGGAACACATTTATAAAAAATCTCTAAAATTTACAGTAATAATTTAAAAAGTCTGACAAATACGTAGACAGATTTTCAAAACAATACGAATAAATTAACCGGTAAATTTCAGTATTCATTTATCACTGAATTCCATTGATGAAATGCGTCATTTTCTCCCAAGAAAAAAAATTGAAAATCACTGGATTTGCCATAGAAAAGTACTATTGCGCAAAATAAAATATTCTATATTTTCCGAACGAATGAATCAAATCTAACAAAAAACTATACAGCTTCATCCCAGTGTCTCACTAACACACCCACTTAATTTCAAGCCAATCGGATGCTTTTTGCGTTAGTTATCGCGGAACAGACAGGCAGACAGACTGACAGACAGACAGAAACTAAAAAATTTCGTGTCTCCAAAGTAAGCCTTCACTGACGTTTCGGCAATTATTATTATTCAAGTGCTATGAATAATGAATAATAGTATAATAAAAACTATTTTGTATTCTATGAATTGTTTAATGCAGCAAGTAACAATATATTAAGCCGATTTTGTTTTCCTTCCATACCACAACCCCTGTATATCTATCTACGTAAATATGCTGGGTTAATAATGCAATTTTTTTCGCTAACAGTATTTTTTTATAAAAACATTTTTGATGTTAGAATGCCTTAAAATCTTATGTAAGCAAAAAAAAAAAAAAAAGTGGGGGGGGGGGGTCTAGCATTTGCTTATTTTTCCTTAGAAGGGGAAGGGAGGGGGTACAAAATGACTAAAAATATGCTTACATAATACATGTACGGCCATTTATTAAATTAAATAACTTTAGTTTTTGCTATATT
This sequence comes from Maratus speculifer, assembly GCA_964019185.1. NCBI lineage: Eukaryota > Metazoa > Arthropoda > Arachnida > Araneae > Salticidae > Maratus > Maratus speculifer. The sequence continues at coordinate 78,670 of CAXHSM010000543.1, read as the reverse complement.
ATATTATATTATATTATAATAACTTTAGCTTTTGCTAAGCAAAATATAAAGTTATTATAATTTAATAAAGCGTTTTATTTAACTATATTTTCATAAATTCTTTCTTATAGATATATGATTATTTATAATTGTAAATAAGGTAACATCCCCAGTAATTGGCATGCACCAGTGATTGGCACATCCTACAAAATGTCCTAAAATTAGATTTATATCCAGTCTTTTGAAAATGCAAGGCCATGTACCAGTTATATGCTCATTTACTTTACAGATTATAACTTTGATTTATGCTACTAAATGACAATAGTGCCTAGGAAAGAGAAACAATTATGGCTTATATCAAATTAGTCAATTTTTTTGCAAATGCTTCTTCTCTGGCTTAAGAAAGTCATGCATTTCAATTTATTATTATCTGATTTATAGTATATTTTAAATTTTAATTGACAACAGTTTGTTTAGTTGAAAAGGGTTACTTTAATTGTGTAAAAGCCTAAGTGCCAATTACTGGTGATTACAGCAACTTTTTATAAATATATTTTTATAAAAATACTTTTTCAAATATTTTTGCTTTTAGTGGGCAAAATAGATACACAGATATGCACTCTTTGATATAAAAATATTTGCAAGTAAATATTTCATTTCTTGGTAATGAAAATAGAAGTAAATTTAAAGACAAATCCTTAATGTGCCAATTACTGGGGATGTTACACATATAAAAATTACCAATTAATTAAAGTGCAAAAACTTAATGGCAATAAAAAAATACTGTTTAGTCACCTGATTATTTTATCAATTCAAGACACTAAAAGTAGATGACAAAATATGCAGAAATTTCGTTTTTGAGATAAATTCAATTGTACACTCGCTAGAGATACTTTCAGCGCTTCTGTAAGTCTAATTGATGTCCTTATTATTTTTTAAACAAAATTATTTTGATACCGTCTATAAAATCATATTTTATTTCAGTGATTAAAAATAAATAAATAACGGGCTAAATAAAATGGAATTTGGAAGGGCGGACAGACCAAGTTATTGAAAGGCACAAAGTTTACGCCTCACGGGCCCATATGAGTTAACACTACTCGAAATCAAATATGTTCTTTACATCCTAGAAATTCAACAACAAATCGAGAAGAATTTCAATAAACATTCGGCAAAACGTAAAATCGAAAGCGCCAGGTCAGTTATCCTCCGTTTTTGGATATGTGTGTTTGTGTGTATATCGTGATATTTTCTTCAGTAGCGAAGCTAAAATAATAATACAAATTCTTCTTCATTGTTTTTTTCCAAACAAAATGGCATTGCAAATGACAGAAAAAATATCCTTTCTGAAATGGATTCTTTAGGCGCTTAGTAATTTAGGTTCAAGAATATGGATCTAAAACTAGAACCCCCCTTAAAACATCAATTTAATAACCATTAACCTAAATTAACGGTATCACAAATTTAAGAACTAAGTAAATAATCTACAAATGATAAAAAAAATTTTTTTGAAAAAAATTTAAGTTAAATACTTTTGAAAATTTATCACTTTCTTGGTCACACTGTCTTTTGGACATATTTAGGCATTTTGCAAACTCAAGTGAAAATGACATTTATTTTAAGAGAGATTCAGCTTAGATGCAGACATTTATTCGTTTGCTTTCAACGCAAAAAACATTCAGCTATTAAGAAATAATGTTAAAATGTAAAAAAAAACAAAAAAAAACAGACATTTTAGGTTTTATAAGTAAAAAATAGAGGTCAACGAATGGAAACTCAGGGACCAAAGAAGATATAGTAACTTATAACTCTTGACGCTACATACGAATTGTTTGAAGACGGAAATATATGATTATTTTTCAAATTAATAAAATTTTAATGAAATATAAATTAATAATGGGATCTTTTGATACTTAATTAGAATTGGGTCATTTCCTCTTAAAGAATCCACTTTAAACAACTTTTCGTTCCATGGAAAGGTGGCAAAAACTACTCAGTGTCTAATTAAAATTTCCTTCCTCCCAAAATGCACTCGTTGCTTTCAATTCTCTTTAGATAACTCTCATAATTCTTTAATAAATCATGATGAAAATGCTTTCATATTAATACGTTTCAGATAATAAACTTTTGCAGTTGTCAGAATAATTCACGAGTTTTCAGATTAAATTGAAAAGAATTTTAGTTTTTATCCTTTTCTAGAAACTTTTTATCTTCTTGGAATCACTATAAGTAGCCGATATAATTCAGAATATTTATTTATACATTTCCAATCCAGGGCCTCCAAATCTGGGAACTGGGAAACACACGTTCGTCTCCTATTTGGGGGGTCCCCGGCAGGTCCGTATTTAGAAGTGAACAATACGGGGGGGGGGGGGGGCTCAAGAGAATTTAGGGAAATAAATTCGTATTAGAAAATAAATTAGTGCATGCTCACATTGTAGGTACTAAGTCTATTATTAAACTGTTGCAATAACTTCATTTTACGCTAAGAAAAGTATATGAGAATGAAAAATTTGAGTGTATAGCTTGTTCAAAATTATAACATACGTTATCTTTATATGTTAAACATATGTTATTTTCATATATGCAAATAGGATGAGCGAGTGTTGAAACACTTGTTTTAGATACAATTTAGTAATTTTGCAAAACTGTGAAAGGGTCTCAAAACTAAATTAGATTTTTGAACATATTTTCCTTTGAATTTTCAGAACATAAATTCACTTAGAGAATTTGGCATCTTTTCCAGGAGAGGCTCTTTTTGGGGGGGGAGGGGGGACTGAGACGCCCATAGAACCCCTTAGCTAAGGCCCTGGTCCCCGGTACTCAGAGTAGACATGTGGATAAGGATGGATAAAGTGTCTGCTAAACAGAGGTATCTGTTATAGCGGTTTTAATGTTCTTGTAATCAAGCTGGTAGAACAACAACTGTTTTTTTTTTCTTTTTCTAAATTCAACAAAACAGGGAGCTACTATTTTATCAAAATAAGGTGAAAAATAAAGTGATATTTTAATAATAATAATAATAATAAATAGCACCTCATCGTATAGGTGACTGAAAAAAAATTGGTCTCACCATGCATGCACAGGGGCCGGTAAATAATGTAATAAAATATAAAGGTTTTAAATTAAAAATTAAATCAAAATTAGTAAAGAGATGAAAAATTCTTATAACTGAATAAAATTTCTACAATAACAATTAGAGATACGCAGGGATGTAGTCGTAAAAATAGCAGAAGATATACGCTCCAAGTAGAGGGTATACTCTAAAGGCAGAGGGTATACCTACAGTGTGTGTACTATAGGTTTTCTGGAAAAACAGAGGGTATATGGGGCTATTTTAAAAAATCCAGAAAGTATACGGCGTATACCCTCGTATACCCTCCACTACATACCTGGTGTTTATATTAAATTGAATTATATATTTTTTGCATGATTCCGTTACTATGTTGTGAAAAATAAACGAGTTTTATAAGAATTCTTTAAAATTCATTCTAATTTTTTGAAACAGGACAGGATTCTATATAAAATATAATCATAAAAAGTCTACAACTTTTTTATACAGACCACCTGACTTATTTAGTTCAAATTCATCGAAAAAAGTCATTTAAAATATTCATTAACTTAGCTGTTCCAATGTATGGTACATGGGAAACACTCGAAAACATGTGTAAAAAATTTCAAACAGTCATCTATTTCACACTAATGTCAACACATCACCAAAGAAACATTTAAATGAGATTATAACTATATTCACAATGAAAACGGCTAATATTTTCTTCTGTGATTATCTGGGATGTGTCGTAAAAACAGCAGAAAATATACGCTCTAAGTTGAGGGTATACTCTCAAGGTAGAGGGTATACCTAGAGGGTCATTCCATGTCAATTCAACCAATTTTTCCCCCATTTGTAACCCGACCGACAGGGATTTGGATGAAACTTTGTGTACACATTAATTCTATCATGAAATGATTCCATCAGAAAATTTTCCTTCCTAGACCTCATGGTTTGTGAGATATGGGGGGTCCAATTCTTGGGGGTTTCTCAAATCTCACATTTCTTAGTCTGTATTCTGAAATTGCAGTTCCATCTTCAAAAAATTGTTTCTCTGGATCTAAAACATGAATCATCCTAAAAATATCACTGTAAAAAGATAAAAAGATGCAGATTTTAATAAAAAATATTTAAAAAATTTACTTGTAATATTTAGGATAAAAAAAGTCAGCCAAAGTTGAGAGTTATGGTTATTTTTCCAAATTTTTGTGACTTCACGAAAAAAGCTGTACACAAAAAGGCAAATTAAATTTCCAATTTCTTTTTGTTTTAAATAAAAGTTTATACTTTGGACTTTCTATCTATGAAATAAAAATTATGTGTTTCGCATGGCTTATGCAAAAATTTCGGGTACATTCCAATTAGTCGGATAAGTGCTTTATTTTTATAAATTACATATGCACACAAAAAAGCAAATGAAATTTCCCATTTCTTTTTGTTTTAAATAAAAGTTTACACTTTGGGCTTTCTATATATGAAATAAAAATGGTGTCTTTCGCTTGGCTTATGCAAAAATGTTGGGTACTTTCCAATTAGCCGGATAAGTGCTTTATTTTTACATATTACATATACACACAAAAAAGCAAATGAAATTTCCAATTTCCTTTTGTTTTAAATAAAAGTTTACACTTTGGGCTTTCTATCTGTGAAATAAAAATGATGTCTTTCACATGGCTTATACAAAAATTTTGGGTACTTTCCAATTAGCCGGATGCGTGTTTTATTTTTACATATGTACATATGTATAGATCTATATAAATACAGATGTATTATACATGTACATATGTATGTATATATACAGTATATTGATATATATATATATGTATAACACTGGTGCCTGTCTAACCGAAACGTACCAAATTTTACCTTGTTTTGAAAATCTGCACTAATTAATGGGAAAAAAATCTGACTAAGTTTAGCTGTGATACTTAAATAATTACTGGAGTTTCTATGAGTTAATTTAATGTTATTTGATACAAAAACAAATTGGAAATTTCATTTGCATTTTTGTGTAGAGACTGTTTCATAAAGTCACAAAATTTCGGAAAAATAATCACAACTTTCAACTTTGGTTTACTTTTTCGGCCGTATATAAATCTCTATTAACTGCCCTAATTGCTTTTTTCACTTGCTTTTTATACCGCTTAAATGGATCTCCACATTTATATAATTCATATTTCATTAAGAGCGAAATTCTGTGATGCTCACATATATTAATCAAACGGTTTTCACTTAATTTTTGTTTTATAAATGCAATAGTCCTAACTAATAAAAGTTCTTTTTCTGAATCACAGAGATTATCAATGTAGTCTATTTCTCTTATTTCTATAGCTAGTTTTGTGACATTCTAAACCAGTTAATATTACAATACTGCAAGCCTGAAGACTAGTAGAAGATTTAATATCAGGCTCCATATTAAAACAATAAAGCAAAAAAATATTTATACATATCACAAACTATAAAGTATGTAACAATCAGATTATATTTTTAGTAGCACACTGTTAAAAATCTTGTTCTAGTTTGAATCAAAAAAGTTTGTTTTTTGGTAATCAGTAACTGCCACCATAAGATGGATAAATCTCGTACCAACATTTGGAGCTTCCTAGTTCAAACTCGTTCCAAGTATTGGAACTATGCTTCAATGGGAGCTCCAAATTTTGGTTCAAGATTTCACCATCTAACGGTGGCAGATATTGAGCACCAAAAAACAAACTTTTTTGGTTCAAACTAGAACAAGATTTTTAACAGTGCTCAGTAAAAGTTAGATCATTCTTCTATGATAAAAAACAACAGAATGACAATAATTTTATTAAATTAATTTCGAAACATCTGCTTTCATACTAACGAACATTACCCTGCCTTTATCATAAGGTGTTGATACAAGGCAGGTGCAATTAAATCTTTCAGACTATAGAAACAAATTTAAGTTCTGTTAAACATTTGTGTATTAACTTGCCAATATAAATATTTAAACTGATTAAAATTAACCAAGGACAGGAAATACAAGGTTTTGAACATTTTTTAAACACAAATAATTAATATATAAGCATTCGAAAGAAAGAATGGAAATGTGAGGAGAAAAAAAGTATCTATTTTATACTGTACAAAAAAAAAAAAAATCTGTTTTGAGTTTAATTATTGAAAATAAAAGAAAGATATTCTTTAGATTAGCAAAATATGCCCATTATTAAATAACTAAATGAAATATATGGACCATTCATTAAATTTAACGGGGAAACATATTACAGTCAGCTTTTTTTTTAATCAGAAAAAACAAAGCCTAAATTTTACTTTGCAAATTAAAAAAACATGCATCAAATAACATTAAATTCAATAACTCATAGAAATTCTAGTATTTATTTAAGTACCACAGCTAAACTTAGTCAGATTTTTTTCCTCTTAATTGGTGCAGATTCTCAAAACAAGGCAAAATTTGGTACTTCTCGGTTAGACGGGCACCAGTGTTATACATATATATATCAATATACTGTATATATACATACATATGTACATGTATAATACATCTGCATTTATATAGATCTATGCATATGTACATATGTAAAAATAAAACACGCATCCCGCTAATTGGAAAGTACCCAAACTTTTTGCATAAGCCATGCGAAAGACGTCATTTTTATTTCACAGATAAAAAGCCCAAAGTGTAAACTTTTAATTAAAACAAAAAGAAATTGGAAATTTCATTTGCCTTTTTGTGTGCATATATAATACGTAAAAATAAAACATGCATCCGGCTAAGTGGAAAGTATTCAAACTTTTTGCATAAGCCATGCGAAAGACGTCATTTTTATTTCACAGATAAAAAGCCCAAAGTGTAAACTTTTATTTAAAACAAAAAGAAATTGGAAATTTCATTTGCCTTTTTTTGTGCATATGTAATACGTAAAAATAAAACATGCATCCGGCTAAGTGGAAAGTATTCAAAATTTTTGCATAAGCCATGCGAAACACATCATTTTTATTTCACAAATACAAAGCCCAAAGTGTAAACTTTTATTTAAAACAAAAAGGAATTGGAAATCTCATTTGCCTTTTTGTTTGCATATGTGATATGTAAAACATGCATCCGGCTAATTGGAAAGTACCCAAAATTTTTGCATAAGCCATGCGAAACACATTATTTTTATTTCATAGATAGAAAGCCCAAAGTATAAACTTTTATTTAAAACAAGATGAAATTGGAAATTTCATTTGCCTTTTTGTGTACAGCCTTTTTGGTGAAGTCACAAAAATTTGGAAAAATAACCATAACTCTCAACTTTGGCTAATTTTTTTTATCCTAAATATTACAAGTAAATTTTTTAAATATTTTTTTTTATTAAAATCTACATCTTTTTATATTCTTACAGTGATATTTTTAATATGATTCACGTTTTAGATCATGAGAAACAATTTTTTGAAAATGGAACTGCAACATCAAAATACAGACGCAGAAATGTGCAATTTGAGAAACCCCCAAGAATTGGACCCCCCATACCTCACAAACTATGAGGTCTAGGAAGGAAAAATTTCTGATGGAATCATTTCATGATGGAATTAGTGTTTACACAAAGTTTCATCAAAATCCCTGTGGGTCGGGTTACAAGGTCTGGTTGAATTGATATGGAATGACCCTAGAGTGTGTATACTATAGGTTTTCTTGAGAAACAGTGGGTATACGGGGCTCCTTTAAAAAATCCAGAAAATATACGGCGTATACCCTCGTATACCCTCCACTACATCCCTGGAGATACGGTAAGAAATATAAAAATATGAAAAAGAGTGAAATAAAATTTTAAAATAACAATTAGAGATGCGATAAGAAATATAAAGATATGAAAAAAGAGTCAAATAAATATATAAATAACTATTGTGAAAATATGAAAGAAAATAACACATTAACAATAATTTTAAAAATTGAAATCCACACTCTTATGAGAAAACAAATTAAAATAAGAAAATGTATACAAATATACTTATCGCATGATAAAATTTCGGATACATTAAATTAGTATTGACATAATAATACGTAAAAGATGAAATTAAATAAAAAACCCAGTCTTAAAAACATCAAAAGAAATAAGTTTTTTTTTTTTTTTTTTTTTTTTTTTAATGTTGTTTATCCACCAATTAGAAAAAATCAAAATAGGAAGACTTCGTAAGTATCCTTATCACATGATAAAACTTCTTAAATATTAAATACTACTGATACACGTAAACATTACATAAAATGTTATTCTTTTTCATCATTTTAAAATTGTACCGGCTCTTAAACCAATAAATATTACTGTTACATTAATAAAATCTTAGTCAATGTTCCTTTTTTAAGTTTTTAAGTATAGGTGTTAATTTAATTAACATTATTAAGATACGCATTATATCACTAAACATGGAAAAAATTTCTTATTATGATTCCTTATAAGATTTTGATGAATACGAAAGATGAAGAAAATAAATAAAATATTTATTCCTTATTATCAAGAGAATTTAAAACAGAAATAAGTATTTTAAGATTGATTTTCAACATTTTAATTCACCCACCTATTAAAAAAATATTAATGTTATTAAAAAATTGTAATTTAACAAATTATAACGATTATTTGGAAAATGATAGTATTTTCAAAAACTCAAATTTTAAAGACTTATAAAAAAATTCTATATTTAAATTAATAATAATAATAATAATAATCATTTTTAGGATGATTATAACAAGTCATATATTACATACGCCGTGCATTAAACATTAACATTTCTAGACCTACGATTAAAAAAAAAAAAAAAAAAAAAAAAAAAAAGGTAGATTAAAGACAGACAACTTTAACCGATTAAAAAGTGAATTTTTATTTGATGGAGTTAATCAGACTGACTTCTGAACGCCCCTTATTACGTACGAAAAAGATTAAACATTAATATTCCTGGACCCATCACAAACCAATTTTAAATGAACTTTAAGTTTTACAATTTTCGGAAGTGCAAAATTTTCAACTTCAAAAAATCGCACATTTTAAATTTTTACACCGATGTGTAAAGAAAAAATGCACTTGTTAATGAAATTTGTTTAAAATCTCTATCACAATTTGTTGTTAAATTATTATTATTTTTTTTTTTTTTTAATTACTCTTTTTATCATCGTAGCAACAGAAGTATTCCATTTTTGGATATTAAACTTGGACCAATCAGAAAACAGAAGTATTCCATTTTTGGACATTAAATTTGGACCAATCAGAAAACAGAAGTATTCCATTTTTGGATATTAAATTTGGACCAATCAGAAAACGAATAAAATAAAAAACAGAAGTATTCCATTTTTGGACATTAAACTTGGACTAATCAGGCAACGAACAAAATAAAGTTACTTTATTCCGGAATTCAACCAATAAAAAGATTCAGATATCCTTTAGATTTCCCAATTCTCTGCCGAGAACAACAACTATTTTTTCCAAATAGTTAAAAAAAAAAAATCAAAATAGGAAAAGGTACATAAATATACTATCCGATGATGAAAATTTTAAAATAGGAAATAGTACTAATATAAAGATGCGAGAAAAGTGGCATACAAAGTAAACTACTCATAATAAAATATTATCAAAAAAAAAATCGAAAAAGAAATTAACACTTTTTATTTTGAAAAATTCAGTTATCCACTTATTTAAAAAAAATACTTTTAAAGAAATTAATCCACCTACCTATTAATATAATATAATATAATATAATATAATATATTATAATATAAATATAAATAAAAATTCTACAAAATTAAAAAGATACGCAAATATACTACCATATGATAATAACAACATACAAATGTACTACCACTTCTAAAATATCAAATAGTACCGATATAAAAATACGAAAAAAGAAGAAAATGAATCAAAATAGGGAAGCTTTATATACATATGCGCTTATCACTCGATAAAATTTCTTAAATGTCAAACAATACTGGTTTAATAAAAATAAAAGTAAACATAAATAAAGTATCAAGTTTTAAATACTATCAAAATAAGGCATAAAATAAAATAATACTCAATTACTATAATCAATATTATCAGTACATATAATGTATAATAAAAGAATTGTTATTAATATAATTAAGAAAAAAATCTGTATCTCACTCAACAATAAGAAAATGCATAGATATGTAATTAATCATAAGCTTAACCTTCCAAAATAATAATAATAATAATAATAATAATAATAATAATAATAATAATAATCGTAAGATTTGTAATAAAGGAAAGTTTATAAAAAATCCATTCTCAAAATCTATCAAAGGAGGGCGAGGAAGTGGTATTTTAAAAGAGCACACTACTGACTGAAAAGAAAAAAAAAACCCGGATGATAATGTTAAGTCTATGGGGGCGTTCTTTTCAAATATCTCGCTCAAATTTTAATATTCTTTCATGTTTTTACTTTCTTCTATCTTTACAAGAAGAAAGTATTGGATTCATGAAAATTTTCGACTTCCAGTTTTCGACGGATTTATACGTTTTAGAAGGTCCTGAACACCTTTTGACTATTTTTAGAAAATGTCTGTCTGTGAGTCTGTCCGTCTGTCTGTGAGTCTGTGTGTCTGTCTGTGAGTCTGTCTGTCTGTATGTGACAAAAAATTTGTGGGCGCTCTATCTCAAGAACTAATGCTCGAAATTTAATAAAATTTTATATTCAGTTAGACCTTGATATGAATTAGTGCCTATTGGTTTTTGGTGAAAATTGGCCTGCAGGTGGCGCTGCTATACTACGTTTTTCATGATTTTCAAGATTGCTATATCTCAAGAACTAATGCACAGAATTTCACCAAACTTCAGATTCTGTGACCCCTTGATATACATAGACGCTGATTAAGTTTTGGTGTAAATTGGCCAGCAGGTGGCGCTGCTATGCCACGTTTTTCATGATTTTCATGATAGCTATATCTCAACAACTATCGCACAGAATTTCACCAAACTTCAAATTCCGCGATACCTTGAGATACATAGCCGCTGATAAGGTTTTGGTGTGAACTGCCCTATAGATGGCGCTGCTATGCTTCATTTTGCACGATTTTTGCGATAGCTATATCTCAAGAACTAATGCAGAGAACTTCATCAAATTTTAGATTCTGTTACACTAGAATATATAACATAATTAGACGCTGATTACATTTTGATATTAACCTTGCAACAGGTGGTACAGCTATGCTGCATTTTGGACGATTTTTTCGATAGCTATATCTCAACAACCAACGCACAGAATTTCATCAAACTTCAGATTTTGTTACAAAATGACATATAACATAATTACACGATGATTACGTTTTGTTATAAATCCTTCAACTGATGGTGCTGCTGTGCTATATTTTACACGGTTTTTTTAAACTAGCTATATCTCAAGAACTAATGCGCAGAATTTCATCAAACTTCAGATTTTTTTACACCATAACATAATTAGACGCTTTTTTACGTTTTGGCATAAATTGTCCAAGATATGGTGTTGCTGTGCTACGTTTTACAAATTTTTTGTTATAACTATATCTCAAGAACTAATGGACATTCTAAATGGATTCTGTTATGTCTTGACATAAATAGATGCTTATTAGGTTTTAGTATATATTACCCAAAATGAGGCGCTACTAAGCTCATTTTCTCAGAATATTAGTTAAATTTTGCGTTTTAGGCTTTTCGGATACCAGAATCTCATTAGGCTAGGTGAAATGTTCGAGGAAATTCGATAGTGGATAACTTTGAAGTCACCACGTTTTTTTTTTTTTTTTTTTTTTTTTTTTTTTTTTTTTTTATATTAAAATGTACTTATGAGATAGAAGAAAGTTTTGGGATTGACACATCCAACTAGTTTTTCTTTGCATAGGATAGCTGAGGACGATCTAAAAGCGGGCTATTACTTACCCGTCACTTTTTTTATTTATTTTTATTTTGGTTATATATTTTTTATATTATGATAGTTTCAATTTCAGAATCGTCCTAATCCGTTTCGAAAATTATTATTATTATTATTTTTTTTTTAATCTGAAACCAAAATTGTAAAAGTAAAAACTAGCCCGGTTGTAGATCGTCAAAAACTATCCTATGTTAATATATATATACATATCATGTAAAACTATTAAAATTTGAGCGGGATATTTGAAAAAAAACGCCCCCACAGATTTAACATTATCATCCGGATCTTTTTCAGTCAGTAGCGTGGGCTCTTAAACGCAATTTAAAAGAAAACTCACCATCACCGATAATAGAAAGAAACAGAACTACTATGTACGTACGTATTAGCGCATACTTTACTGATTTAAGGGGGCACGTTTTAAAATAAATTTTATTTATTGAGTTAAAATTTTGAATTTTTTTTTTTTTTTTTTGTGAAACTAAACCATATCATTAAAACAAAATCACAGAATGAAACATCTCATATTTAAAGAAAAAAAAATTAAGTTTTAAAATTCATTAAAAAAATTGGAGTAATTTTGAATCGTTATAACTCAAAATATTATTTATAGTAAGGTACCCTGGGGTAATAACGCCACGTTAAGGTTCTACAAATTTTCACGGCTTAGTTTTAGATTGTATTTTTCAAACAAATATAGGATCTGATACAGCAACTCATTGACTATCTATATAAAATAAAATAATTTAACTGATATGTATTCATAAAATGTAATGGCGTTTTTTCTTGACCCATGCTATTTGGCGTTATTACCCACCTATATGGGTAATAACGCCATGCAAACAAAACTATGAAATAAGATGGAATAATTGCATGTAGATTGCCCAATTCTAAAAGTACAAACTCTACAAACTTAGAAATTGAAAAATTGCATTCTAAGCTATTGAAAATGTTCAATTTTTTGTGAAAGTGTAAGAAAATAAAGGTGCGGTGTGGAAGGGGGGGGGATGAGGCAAAAGAATATCAGACCGTGAGCTTCTTTTTGCTTAAAAAGGACCGTTTAAATAGAAATATGAGAAACATTGCACAGTTTTAACTGTGTTTATTTGAATCAGTATTTAGGATGTAGCTCGGCCACTGTAGGGAATCAACCGGGGTATTAATGTCAAGGGTTGGCGTTATTACCCCGGTATAGTTATTGTGCAGTGCATTTTAAATTACAAATTATCCCGAGAAGATATCCAAAATCTTCAACAACATTTTAAAAGTACATGAAATGCACTACAAATTTATGTAATTAACAAAGTATTTCCGGATAAAAACATAGTCTTCACATCACAAAGCGTATCTCGCAAATTTTAGATCAAGCGTTAATTTTAGTTGTTTGTAAAAACAATAAGACTAAAAATGAAACAAATTAACTTGAAGCTGTTTTTTGCGATTTACATGACTCAAAACCCTTCTGCGCAGAGCACATGGGTGTCATTTACTTGATTATTTCATAATTATGCAAAATATAAGCACTTGGCGTTATTACCCCGCCTGGCGTTATTACCCCAGGGTACCTTAGTTCATTTTTTTTACCTTAAATAAACAGAAATATAAATTAATTTTTTTTATTTATTTTTTTTAATTAAAAAAATTTAAAATAAAAATTTGAAAAAAATGATGTTATTTTTATTTTAAAAATCATATTTTTAAAAGTAAATATAGTTTTCGAATTTGCTGAATGAAAATTAAAATAAAACAATAAAAAAAGACCCGTTCCAAGTTCCAAGATTGAAGGATTTATCTTTTAACGGTTCTTGAGTTATAACGATTTAAATTCGAGAAATCGTGGAAAAATCCATCAAGAAGAAAAACACATTTTCACAAGAAGTCGTTTCATGACAACCATTACTTGGAAGCTACATTTTGAAAACGAACCCGAACGAAAAATTTAATATTTCCTCTTCCAATTAAGATAAAAATAAGATTTAAACTTCATTTTAAGCATACAAAAACAGAGAAAATTTTAATGCAATAACTTTTTTAAGAAAATTTGAAGATTTTTGTGTTTTGAACTTCTTAAATAAAGAGAAGTGAATAAAATGTTATTTTTATATACAAAATAACTTTAAAAAAATTATTATTTAAAAGTGCTAAATTAAAGCTTTTTGTTGTATAATGCATTTCATTTAAAAGTAACTACAGTCGACTCTCTCTATAACGAAACTCCATACATTGAATTTCTCTATATAACGAATTTTTAGTAGGAACGGTTCCCTTTTCGCATGATTACATTAAAAACAGTCTCTATATAGCGAAATATCGATCTCCATATAACGAATTTTTTCATAAATTGGTCTGAATTTACTCAGTTTTAAAAGGCTTCGAAATCATATGGAATCAATTTCCATCACTTATTTTTGAATTATTCTCAGTACTGAGTTTTGTTATATTACTTCTCTCCTTGTTCTCTAAATACAACGAATCCATCCCATCTCCCACACACCTTTCCACATCCTTCTCAAAACAGAGTTGATTGGATTGATGCACATGTAAGAGGGGAATCAATGAGAGGCACATAAGAGAGGCTTTCAAATGGAGGAAAATGTTAACTACAATTTTTCATTCCTTGCTAAAATTTGAGCATTTTTACTTACCCATCATACGTAGTATAGGGTAAGTCTTGCAATCGTTTTGAAAATCGAAAAAAATTTTTTGATGGATTTACACGCTTTAGATAGTGAAGATTCCGAAAAACATATTTTTAGAAAAAATTTTTTGCCGTCCGTCTGTCTGTCTGTCTGTCTGTAAACGCTCTATCTCCCGAACAAATTGAGATAGAGACTTGAAATTTTGTATGCAGTTAGTATGTAAAAATGGGACGAACCCTATTTAATATCAGCAACCTCGATTATCCGGAACTATTTTTTTCGGACTCTCGAAAAATTCGTTCTGATGAAAGGTATATAAAAATTTTCGAATTTTTTTGTTCTGAGGAATGGACGTAAAAGACAATAAAATAACACACATTTTGCATATAGAACGAAGTCGATCGGATTATTAGTTGTCGAGATATTTGTAATCTTGTTTTCCACATTTTTCGATTTTTCATGACTCTGTATTTCATTCAAATTTCAATTCAGAGGTATATTTTAATTGGAAATGAGACGCTTAATCCGACACAGTTATTTGTTAGTTAATAGAATTATTATTTTTGGAGTTATAAGGATGTTTCTTTTACGCAGTTCGGTACTACTTGAGTAGTTTGGCGTTTTATATAATTTGTCGATATCGGTAATCAGCAGTTCTTTAATAGAGCAT
Source organism: Maratus speculifer (assembly GCA_964019185.1). Lineage (NCBI taxonomy): Eukaryota > Metazoa > Arthropoda > Arachnida > Araneae > Salticidae > Maratus > Maratus speculifer. The sequence continues at coordinate 63,462 of CAXHSM010000543.1, read as the reverse complement.
TACTATGTATATTAACAACATTTAAATTTTGTTTATGAATTGCAATGCATCGTATAAATAGTTTTCACATGTTTTATTTTCATATAAATATCCATGATGGGTAAGTATTACGGTGGCCTCCAACGACTAGTTTTAGAGCGTAACAATTTTAAAATCAAAACAACAAAAAATCACAGATTTCTTCGTCTGAAATTAATGCAAGTCTTCCTTATTTGATTTTCATTAAGCTTTCAAATAAATGCCTGTTCTCTTTTTTGAAACAGCTTAAATAATTAAGAAATAAAATGTTAGGTTAATATTTACTTTTAAACATTTCAAATTATTAATTCAAAAGATCAAAAATAATATTTGTTCAAATTTCACACATTAAATACGATTTTTAACATCATCCTCTATATACATCGATTTTCTCTATATAACGAATTTTTTACTGGAAGGATGGATTTCGTTATATAGAGACTCGACTGTAATATAGTTTTCTTGCACTTTTATCCTGCGAAAAAACAAAAACATTTTTTATAAACAAAACAAAAATACAACATTCTTCCCCCCCTTTTTTTTTTTTTTTTTTTTTTTTTTTTTTTTAACTTTTAAACATAGCAAGTATAATTTCGAATCTGGTTTCTCTAATATCGAAATTTATGCGCATATGGAATGGAATGGGAATGGCAAAAGTTGGGATATTCCATATTTTGGAATGAAGAGTTTTATAATCATTTAATGGTAACAATTTTATACTTTTATAAAAAATATGTAACTTAATAACAATAAAAAAACATAACAGACAAAAACACAAAATTTGGGTTGAATAAAAAATCATAAAAATATTTAAAAAATAACCCCTCTCTTCTTGAGATATCTTACGATGTCAAAAACCAATATATCCCACTCCTAATGTAAATTGGTAGCATATTAAGGTTTTTAATTGAAAAACGCAATCTATACAAATACCAAAAGACAAAACTTCTTAAGGGTGTATTCCGATCCAAACTATTAATTTTCTGATTTTTTTAAGTCATTTTTGCTCTTAAACACATCAAATTGGCAAATTCTCTTATTCAGAAACTACATTGATAAAGGCAGAAAATATTACAAAAAATGATCCGGTTTTAGAAAAAATGAGCCCGTCTCATCTCTATAAACTATACATTTACACAAAGAGCGAATAAATTTTGCTCCTTAAAAAAATTCATTAGAAAAAAAAATAAATAAAAGAATTTTTTAAAAAAATATCAAAATCCAGGGAGGGATAAATGGCCCTTCTCTGTCGCCATTTGCCAGAGCTTTATCAATAATAATTAAAGGAAAAAATCTGTGACTCACTTGTGAATGTGAAGAAACCAAGATACATTATACGTTTACAACAAACAGCGAGTAATTTTTACAGCATTATTTTAAAAATCCTCTGGGGGAAATATATATATATAGTTATATTTCAAAATCCAGGGAAGGTTAAATGGCCCTCCTATGTCCCCATTTACCCGTGGCAGTGGAAATCTCCCCCGCAATAATTAAAAGAGAAAATCTGTAACTCACCGGTTAAAGTGAAGAAAACAGAGCAAAATTTACACAAACACCATGCATACACAAATAGAGAATAATTTTCACTATATTTTTAAAAAATCATCAGAAAAAGAGAAGATTTATTTAAGTTTCAATATCTAGCGAGGGATAAATGGCCCTTCTCAATTCCCATTTGCCGGCGCCTGGGATCACATCAACAACGATTAAAAGAGAAAATCCGTAACTCATCGGTGAACGTGAAGAAAACAGAACTATGCACTTACACAAACAACATACATACACCAACAGCTAATAAATTTTACATTTTTTTAATAAAAAAAGATCACCATCAAAAAAAAAAAAAAAATAGAATATTTTTTTAATTTTTGAAAAAACAAGGAGGGATAACTAGCCCACCTCTGACCCCATCTGCCGGCGTTTGTGAATACTTCTTCAACAATAATCAAAAGAGAAAATCCGTAACTCGCCGATGAACGGGAAGAAAACAGAACTTAACTATACATTTACACAAACAGCATACATACAGAAACAAAGAATAAATTTTACTATTTTTTAAATCATAAAAAGATATCTATTTAAATTTTTTTAAAAACGAGGAGGAATAAATGACCACCCCTGACCCCATGTGCCAGCGCCTATGGGTACTTTTCTATAGTAATTAAAAGAAAGAATCCTTAACTTGCCGGTGAACGTGAAGAAAACACAACTATATATTTACACAAACAGCATTGAAACACAAACAGCGTACAAATTTTACTCCTTTTTAATATAAAAAAACACCATAAAAATATTTATTTAAATTTCAAAAATTCAAAAACACCAACCATTAAAAAAAAAAAGAATATTTATTTAATTTTTGAAAAACCAAGGAGGGATAACTAGCCCACCGCTGACCCCATCTGCCGGCACCTGTGGATACTTCTTCAACAATAATTAAAAGAGAAAATCCGTAACTCGCCGATGAACGGGAAGAAAACAGAACTTAACTATATATTTACACTAACAGCCTATATACACAAACAGCGAATAAATTTTACTACTTTTTAATAAAAAGTTACCATAAAAAGGAATATTTATTTAAATTCAAAAACCAAGGAGAGGGGGATAAACGACACACCCCTGACCCCATCTGTCGTCGCCTGCAAATATTTTTTCAACAATAACAATAATTTTCACAAACAGCAAACATACATAAACAGTGAATAAATTTTACTACTTTTTTATTTAAAAAAATTACCATGAAAAAAAAAAAAAAAAAAAAAAAAAAAAAAAAAAAAAAGAATGCTCATTTGAATTTCAAAAAACAAAGGAAGAATAAATGATCCACCCCTGACCCCATTTGCTGGCGCTAGTGGATACTTCTTCAACAATAATTAAAAGAGAAAATCTGTAACTCGCCGATGAACGTGCAGAAAACAGAACTTAACTATATATTTACACTAACAGCATATATAAACAAACAGCGAATAAATTTTACTACTTTTTAAAAAAAAATTACCATAAAAAAGAATATTTATTTAAATTCAAAAAACCAAGGAGAGGGGGATAAACGACACACCCCTGACCCCATCTGTCGTCGCCTGCAAATATTTCTTCAACAATAACAATAATTTTAACAAACAGCATACATACATAAACAGTGAATAAATTTTACTACTTTTTTATTTAAAAAAATCACCATGAAAAAAAAAAAAGAAATCTCATTTGAATTTCAAAAAACAAAGGAAGAATAAATGATCCACCCCTGACCCCATTTACCGCCGCTAGTGGATACTTCTTCAACAATAATTAAAAGAGAAAATCCGTAACTCGCCGATGAACGTGAAGAAAACAGAACTTAACTATTATATATTTACAAAAACAACATAGATACACAAACAGCGAATAAATTTTACTACTTTTTTATATAAAAAACACCATAAAAATCTTTATTTAAATTTCAAAAATCCAAAAAGAGGCAAATGACCCGTCTCTGACCCCATCTGCCGGCGCCTGTGGCTACATCAAAAATAATTTAAAAAGAAACTGACAACGAACTCACCATTGAACATGGATAAAACAGAACTTAACTATACATTTACACAAACAACGAATAAATTTCATTATATTTTGATAAAAAGTTACCATAAAAAAAAATATTTATTAAAAAAAAAAAAAAAAAAAGGCGAGACAAATGGCTCACATCTAATCCCATTTGCCGGCGCCTGTGCATACTTCTTCAACAGTAATTAAAAGAGAGAATCCGCAACTCAACGGTAAACGTGAAGAAAACTTAACTATACATTTACACAAACAGCGAATAAACTTTATTACTTAAAAAAAATCACAAAAAAGCATATTTATTTAAATTAATTTCAAAAACCAAGGAGGGATAAATGGCCCACTTCTGACCCTATCTGCCAGCGCGCCTGTGGATATTTTTTAAACAATAATTAAGAGAGAAAATCCGTAACTTGCCGATAAACGTGAGGAAAACAGAACTGAACTATATATTTACACAAACAGCGAATAAATTTTACTACCTTTTTTATTAAAGAAAAATGAATATTTATTTAAATTCCATTTAACCAAGGAGGGATAAATGACCCACCTCTGACACCATCTGCCGGCGCCTTATGGATACTTCTTCAACAATAATTAAAAGAGAAAATCCGTAACTTGCCGGCGAATGTGAAGAAAACAGAACTTACTATACATTTACACAAACAGAGAATAAATTACAAAATACTACAAATAAATACTTTTTTAAAAAATCACAAAAAACGCATATTTATTTAAATTAACTTAAAAAACCAAGGAGGGATAAATGTCCCACTTCTGACCCTATCTGCCATCGTCTGTGGATATTTTTTCAACAATAATTAAAAGAGAAAATCCGTAACTTGCCGATACACGTGAGAAGAACAGAACTTAACTATATATTTACACAAACAGCGAATACATTTTGATATTTTTTTATTAAATAAAAAAGAATATTTATTTAAAGTCAGATAACCCAGGAGGGATAAATGGCCCACCTTTGACCCTATCTGCCGGCGCCTTATGGATACTTCTTCAACAATAATAAAAAGAGAATATCCGTAACTTTCCGTCGAATGTGAAGAAAACAGAACTTACTATACATTTACACAAACAGCGAATAAATTTTACTAAAAAAAAAGCATATTTATTTAAATTAATTCTAAAAACCAAGGAGGTATAAAGGGACCACTTCTCACCCTATCTGCCAACTCCTGTGGATATTTTTTCAACAATAATTAAAAGAGAAAATCCGTAACTTGCCGATGAACGTAAAGCAAACAGAACTTAACTATACTACTATACAGTTACACAAGCAGCGAATAAATTTAACTATTTTTTTAATCATAAAAAAAGAATATTTATTTAAATTTCAAAAAAACCTTGGAGGGGTAAATGGCTCACCCCTGATCCCATCTGCTGGCGCCTGTGGATACATACTTCTTCAACAATAATTAAAAGAGAAAATCCGTAACTTGCCGGTGAACGTCAAGAAAACAGAACTAAGCAATTACACAATAATATACAAACATATTTTACTACTTAAAAAAAAAAAAAAAAAAAAAAAAATACTTATTTAAATTTTAAAAAACTAAGGTGGAATAAATGGCCCACCTATGACCCCATCTGCCGGCGCCTATGGATACTTCTTCAACAATAATTAATTAAAAGAGAAAATCCGTAACTCACCCGGTGAAAATGTGGAAAAAACAGAGCTAAACTACGCACGGAACTTGCTCGGATGAGGATCACATTCCATCTGAAGAGGATACCGGCACCGTCTGTCTAAATCGAAGAGGGCGCGGCCATCTAAGTTTGATCGGAGGATTTCGTATTTTCGGGAGAGTCGCCAAGAAAACTTTTAACATTCCAGGTAAAAGGAAAGATTTGAATAAATACAAACGAATATGTTACACGTTTTTATCGAAATTGTAAAAGAGAAAACGTTATTTAAGAAAACGTTTTTAAATATCTCGCTCAACAGCATAAAGCTTTCTTATTCATTTGCTGCCTGATTTTTAAACGTAAGATTATAGAATTAGAAGGCCTAATTATTGAAGTGATTAGGAATAGAATGGCGTTTACCATTTTTAAATAAATAAGTTACTCATGAAGTTATAAGCAATTTTAATCACCTTTCCACAGGTTTTTAGCTCACAGGCTATCATAACCTGAGAGCTTATGTGCCCGCCCGTTCTGTATGTATGTAAGTGCGTAACGCGATAACTCATGATAAAAATATCTGATCCACATGAAACTTTGTATATGGGTATATCCTGATAAGGCGCTTCCCTGATTAGTTTTTGGAGTTCATTCGATATGTATAACAGGGAGAACGGGGGGGGGGTCATGCCCCTCCCTTTAAGTGATATAAATGGGTTTTTCATGCAGAAATATCAGTTTTCATGCAGAATTGTCAGTTTTAGATATAGGATCATTCTGATTGGGCGCCTCCTTGATTGGAATTAGGTGTTTATTGGATAAGTATATTCAGGGGGAACGGGGGTTTTAATGCTCCTCTCTTTAACTCATATAAATTGGTTTTTAATGCCGAATTATCAGATTTCGTTCAAATCTCTGAATAGTTTTAGAAGTTTAATGGTTAACTATAAAAGAGGAGGATAACTCCTCTTAAATTATATAAATGGGTTTTTATTAAGAATTTTCCGATTTGCTCTGAATTTTGGATATATATTTTTTATATGATAAAGTATGTCCCTGATTAGTTTAGGGGGTACAATACTTAAATAAAAAAAGGGAAAGGGGAGAGCTGTTTCCCCTTGTTAATTTGTTTTTCGAACGGAATTAACCCTTGAAAATATAAGGCTGTAATGTACAATTAGTATGTGTAGCCTATGAGCTCAATGCCATCAGTTTAACTGGGCAGTATTCTTTTTATTTCTTCTTTCTACAGTTGTCAGTTCAGAAATGCGGTTCAAAATGCCCAACTTTATAGGATGTTTTGATAGATCTTCTGCTTTTATAAAAACATGTAAAAATCCATTCGATCGCGTAGTTTCTGAATAAGAACACCTGCCAATTTCACGTGATTCCGAATGAAAATTAATTCAAAAATGAGCTAGAAAGTAGCTTGGATTTAACTGCAAAGTAAAATTTAACCTCCAAGAGATACTGGCCCCGTCTGTCTAAATCGAAGAGGGCGCGACCATCTAAATTTGATCCGAGGATTTTTGCCTCTTTCTACTTTCGCGAGAGTCGCCTAGAAAACTTTTAACATTCCAGATAAAAGGGAAATTTTGAATAAATACAAACGATTTGGTTACACATTTTTATCGAAATTGTGAAGGAGAAAACGTTATTTAACCCTTTATTTACCGCATTGTGAATTCATGAAATTTTTACATTCTAAAGCATTTTACGTAAATTGTTTAAACTAAATTAAAGGATTTACATAATCATTTAATAAATTTTTGAAGGATTAATTAAATTTGAATTTACAGGGATTTTGTGCGATATTTATAACCTCACTCAAATCTTTTATTTTAAATTGTTTTGTTAATATTTTGTAGAATCATAAAATGTACAAATATGATGTTCTTACAATATAAATATAGAAATATTTCCGAAAAAAATCGCCATCTCCCTCCCTTAACGCCAAGAAAGCTAAAAAGATACAAAGGCAAAAGAAATCATCCTTTTTAAAAATATTTTTGTTTTGTGCAACCAATAATGCTTTTTGAACAAAATAAAGTAATATATCTGTAACGCATTCTAAACAGTATTACAACAAATCGACGTATTAAAAGAATTTTTTAATAAATAACTTTAATGTTACTTATAAGTACCATCGGTAGATAAAGGGTTAAGGCGGATCTCTAATTCACTGCTCAACAATTCGAAATTTTCTAATTCATTTTATGACTCATTTTTAAACGTAAGATTATAGAATTACCAGGCCTAATTATTGAAATAATCTGGAACAGAATGGCGTTTACGATTTTTAAATAAATAAGCTACTTATAAGGAGTCATAAGAAATTTTAAACACGTTTCGACAGGGTTTTTTCTCCTTTCTACAGTTGCACATCCGGAAATTCGATTCAAAATGCCTAATTTCATTGGATTTTCTGAAAGATCTTCTGCTTTTATAAAAACATGTAAAACTCCATTCGATCGTATAGTTTCTGAATAAGAACACCTGCCAATTTCACCGGATTTCGAATGAAAATTAATTTAAAAATATGCCATAAAGTAGCTCCTTAGGATTTAACTTCAAAAGTAAGTTTTAAAATCCAGGTAGGAAAGATTTAAATAAATACAAACTAATTTGTTACACGTTTTTATCGAAATTGTAAAGGAGAAAACGTTATTTAAAACGGTTCTCAAATCCCCTGCTCTACAACATAAAACTTTCTGACTATTTCTTTTTATGAAAAAACATAGAATTGGCAAGCCTGATAATTGAAGTGAGTTGTAATCGAATGACATTTACCATTTTTAAGTAAATAAATGACTTATCGAATTATAAGGGGTTGTAGTCGCTTGGCGAAAGGTTTTTCTCCTTTCCTCCGCCATCGCATCCAGAAATTCGACCCAAAACACCCACTCTGACAGTATTTTCTGAAAGATATTCTTCCTTTGCTAAAAAAGGGAAAACGTCATTCGATCGCATATTTTATAAATAAAAACAACGAACTGTCAATTTCATGTGTTTTCGAATGAAAATTAATTCAGAGATGTGCCAGAAACAGAAACTTGCTCCTTTAGAGAACATTTTTAAAATAGTTTTGAAATCCCTGCTTAACAATGTGAAGATTTTTGGCTCATTGTTAAACGTAAAGACATGAAATCGGCAGCTGTGATTATTGAGGTGATTTGAAATCGAATGGTATTTTCCATTTTTAAAAGATGGTTGACTTATCGAATTATAAGCCACTGTAGTCACTTGAGAAAAGGTTCTTCGCCTTTGGCGTGTTCAGAAATTCAGTTCAAAATGTTTACATTCGAGAACTGTTCAAAACATCATGCCCGTACCACAGCTGTACAAATTTGAAAAAGAAAATCTGATATCCAACAAAAAATTCTCGTCGCCATTAAAATACACGCCCTCTTTCCACTCCGTTGTCAATTTCAATGTTTTAAAATTAATCATTGATTTTCTAATTTTCAAAGCATACAAAAGTTTTAATGAATTACTAGTATTAATTATTTTTATGGGCGACCAGATTGGTTTCCCTCAAATGCATACTAAGCAAATCACATTGCTTTTATTCATAATTTACTTTAATTGCTCATTTTTTTCCAAATTAGAAGATTCTGCTAAAGAATTAGGCGCAGATGTCATATATGCACCACATTCAGGCCCGTAGCCAGGATTTCTCTTCGGGAGGGGCTCAAATTTTGATTTTTCCCCCCTGATCTGACCGTAATAATTTGCCTGATTTAAAGCGTAAATAAAAAATAAATCAAGATAAACCTAAGGATCCTAACATAGAATGCTCAAGGTTTTCAGAAGCACTTCCAGGTTCCAAACCGATTTGGTAACCGGGAGTGCTTTTAGGGGGGGGGGGGGGGGGGTGGATTTCAACAAATATTAAAAAGCACATACTAATAATGTTTTGGATGAGTCACATGTTTTCCATGAGAAAAAAAAATACTAAAAAAATATTGAGATGCAACAAACAATTTGAATAGACTAAAACGCAGGATCAATATTAGCAAGCGGGTGTCTCGCATTACAAGTGCGGGGACTTAAAATAATTAATCCATAGATGAAGTTAATTGCTACATATACATATTATCATAAGAATTATATTTATATTTCATATTATCTTATGTCAATAATTATAAATGAGGATTCTTGGTACAATAGACCAGTCTTCATGACTTCTTCTCACTAGGGAACGTTCCCAGGTGTAAGCTGTGGATTTGGACAAATGTGATATCAAAAGAAAGATCTCGTCATGTACGTTAAAAAGTGAATTGTAACTACCCGTCCGAATCCAACCGTTTTCGAGATATCAGCATTTGAAATGAGAATAAATATATAAATAAATTGGCAGATAGGTATATAAATTAATCGCAAGTTAAGCCAGTCTAAGAAAAACATTCTATTTTACTGACTATATACACATACAGTTTATTCATTACGCCACGCCACACATTCGCCGAAGATTTTGCATAAAACAAAGTGCCTGAAATAGCAAAAACAGATGGAAAAGCTCTCCGAATGCAACCGTATTCGAAAACTTCGTAGAATGCGAAGTGCCTGTCTAAAAGAAAGGAAATAATTGCCAATGAGGGGATATAAAGGATTTTACTCGTAGCTCAGGAAAAGATGTTGGCAGAAAGATTAAAAACAATGCTAAGAAAATTATGCGCCTGCCTGTCAATTTATTTATTTATTCATCCACACTTCAAGTGCTGATATCTCAAAAACTGTTGGATTCGGATGGGTAGTTCCATTTCACTTTTTAACGTACATGACGAGATCTTTCTTTTGATATCCCACTCGTCCAAATCCCCAACTTACACCTGGGAAGGTTCCCTAGTCAATAATGAGGTTGGTTACCTTATCAGGATTTACTGTAGTATTCCAGTGAATGGAAATCATTTCAAGACTACTCTGTATTTCATCAATCATATTGGTTTGAGACAAAGATTTAATTATTTTCACTGTCGCAAAAGACTTTTTAGTCTTGGTTTGCTAGCCAGAATTGTAATCAAGACTGTTAAAAAATATATTTGATCGTATTGTAATATGGTGCAATACAGTACACGTTAGTTTTTTTTTTTTTTTTTTTTTTTTAATCCTATTTGTATGCGTCAACATTGGGAATCATCTCGATCATAATTCATATTCAGCTTTCACTTGCAACATTGACATTTTATTGTCAAACATTGAGAAGATTATCTAATTGATAGGTCTAGATTAACCTTGATTTTTCCATATAGTAAATACTGAAAGAAATGCTTGGAAATCTGATAAAAGTCTTCATTCGAAATAAACCTTTTATTCAAATTTTTAATAAGGCTTTTTAAAAATTATTAAATTCTAATTCTCTATTGAATTAAATTATTTTCAAGGATTAAAAACCACGACCCGATTATTCAGCATATGTAATTCGAGGGATTGCATGTGTTTGCCTTAATGTTAATTTTGGAGTTTGAATGGGTATCTTCTCCAAGTTCTGATGCAGAATTAAATATATCACAAAAGATTTCCATTACATTTTCCTTAAGTCTGTGTAAAATAATTAGGACATCTTTAGCATGAGTTACAGCCGATATCATGCCACATGATTTTTCTGGAACAACCGACAGTGGCTTTATCAGACTGCATATGAAAAGCTTGTCACAAACAAACGGGCTTATGAGAAAATCACTCGATGACTGCCAAGAAAGTTCTAGCTGTAGGAAATATATTTCATATGTTTTCCCGAAATATGTCCTAAGTTAATGCACATGCATTTAAACAGCTCAATAAAAGTTAATATGCTTTCATGCCTTTCGACAAATCTTGTGTCGCAAAAATGGAAAAATCTGTTTTTTTTTTTTTTTTTTTTTTTTTTTTTTTTTTTGATACATGATGAAATTGTTTTTGATGAAGTAATAAATTTACTATTGGTTCATTTCATAAAACATTTGCTACTCCATTAACAGTTCCAAGAAATTTCGGATGGCAGGAATCAGCATGCTGATGGATAATGCAAGGTTTAACCATCGGCTTGTATAACGGCTGTTTTTCATTTTTGGATACATTTGACGAATTCTAGGCTAGACTTTAATAACATGGCCAAAAATATAGGTTGCTCCATCATATGCCTGTGTACGGAAACCCTACATAAGAGTATCCAACCCTTAAATTGATAATTCTCCAAAAGACAAAGAATTTTTTTTTTTTTTTTTTTTTTTTAGATAGACTACTCTGTGTGACTTTTTTTTTTTCTATTAAAAATTCATATGCTAACTATTCAAAGCAAAGTCGTTCAATGAAAAACACGGAGACGTCACCGTGGAGGCTTTTGGCTTCTCAACACCCGATCATTTTTTCTTCGTATCATTCCTTTTCAGAATTTTCTGCTACTGGATTTTTTTAAATAAAAAGTCTTTAAAACTTATTACACCGTTTTCAAAGGTATATTTTTAAAATCATTAATTTTTCCAGGATTTTACAGTCACCGCAAAAAAAATCTTGACATTTGAGATTTTAGACGTTTTGTTGAATATCTAGAAATATACATGAGGAATTATTCTGAAACTTCAGGTGTGTAAACAATATAGCACAGGTCATATATTTTCGTGAAATTTTTTTGCCGAAGTCCCATAGGGGACCGTCAAAAAATTGAAAAAGAATGAATATCTTTTGGATGACCCTGTCAAAACTAATGTAGCAAAAGCATTCCAACTGCAGATTATCATTAAGTGACTTATTGTAATTATGTGTGTTCATTTTTATGCGGATAGCATGTATACCCGTAGAGAAATTAAGGTTTTTATAAAAACAGTCCCAATTTTTTTCAAGATTTTTGCTTATTATTTGCAGAGTTCTTAATATAAAATAAAGTTTTTTCCTGAACTTATGACAAACAATATTATAAATAATACCCTGCAACCAGAATTTAAAAAAAATAATAATTGTATGAATAATGAACAGGTTTACTAAATAAATTTTCATTGCGCATGCGTAAAAGTTATGCAAATTTTGATTGCATATTGTGTTAGCTAAAGGTATGGAGCAACTTTTGTAAAAGTCTCAGAATCGCAGCTTAAAAATGCTGAAAATTATCGCGGATGGAATCTGATGAAAATCCGTCATTTCCAAAAAGACGCAAAAAGATAAGGGGTTGTATCCAAATATAGTAGTGCGCGCAATAGTATGTACTACATAATATTGCACGCATTACTATATTTGGATACAACCCCTTATCTTTTTGCGTCTTTTTGGCAATGACGGATTTTCATCTGATTCTATCGACAATAATTTTCAGCAGTTTTAATCTGCGATTCTGAGACTTTTACAAAAGTTGCTCCATACCTTTAGCTAACACAATATGCAATCAAAATTTGCATAACTTTTACGCATGCGCAATGAAAATTTATTTAGTAAACCTGTTCATTATTCATACAATTATTATTATTTTTAAATTCTGGTTGCAGGGTATTATTTATAATATTGTTTGTCATATGTTCAGGAAAAAACTTTATTTTATATTAAGAACTCTGCAAATAATAAGCAAAAATCTTGAAAAAAATTGGGACTGTTTTTATAAAAACCTTAATTTCTCTACGAGTATACATGCTATCCGCATAAAAATGAACACACATAATTACAATAAGTCACTTAATGATAATCTGCAGTTGGAATGCTTTTGCTACATTAGTTTTGACAGGGTCATCCAAAAGATATTCATTCTTTTTCAATTTTTTGACGGTCCCCTATGGGACTTCGGCAAAAAAATTTCACGAAAATATATGACCTGTGCTATATTGTTTACACACCTGAAGTTTCAGAATAATTCCTCATGTATATTTCTAGATATTCAACAAAACGTCTAAAATCTCAAATGTCAAGATTTTTTTTGCGGTGACTGTACATCATAGGTGACTATTAAAAGCCTTTGGCTTTTTTCTTTACAAAGCGTTTTAACAGTGACTATATCTTTAGGTTTTCATTACTTGCGGGATATTAATAGGTAAAGAAAATTCTGGGATGTAATAACGCAAAAGTAAATGTTTTACATTTTATTCTTAACGTTAACGTATACGCTATGTGCGTTTTCTTAGTCAAATTGTGGTATGGATTTGCGCTTATAAAATTTTACAGTGCATAAAGATAGTTAGATTTGCGTTTTAAGAAAAATTCATATTTTTAGTGATAGATACGAAGGACGAATATATTCGAATGAGAAATATAAAGGGGGATTACAGTACATGTAACTGAATACCTTTATTTTTATAACTAAAAATGTATCTAGTTTTAATGTAATTAAAGATAAATACAAGAAAAACATAAATTTTCATTATCATTAGCGTTAACTTTTTAAATTATTTTTTAACTTTCGGGAGGGGCTTCAGCCCCCTTAGCCCCCTCCCTCGCTACGTGCCTGACCACATTAGCCCAATTGCAACAAAAAGGCAAATATATGCCTCATATGATAACCCGGCAATTGTTATTTATTCTTTAATAAACTGTTTATTTACTTTTATTCCCATTTTTAAAATGATATAAATTGTTTTGTTCTATAGTTATTAATTATTTTTTTTTATTTATTATTAATTCTTTTTTAAAATAATAGAAAAGTGTTAAAAAATATGTATGTAACTGGTACTGAAAACAAAGTTTTCGCCAAATTGGCACCAGAAAAAAATCGCACCAATGTGGTGCGTATATGTCATCTGTGCCGATAAATAAAGTACTCGATATTTTTATGCTAACTTGGCGCATCGCCAAAAATTGTACTCGTGGCATTTTTTTGTATTTCATTAATTCCATTTTAAATATATTTAATAATATAATCCTTTCACTCATTTCATTTATAATAACATAACTTTAATTTGAAACTGAAACGTTTAAAATTCATGGTTTTTATTTATTTTTTAAGCCAATAGAATAATAAAAAAAATTAAAAAAAAAAAACGATTTTTTGAAGCTTTATAATTGAAGCGAAAGATCAAAGGAAATAAACCCAATTTACCACGGCCTAGATGCGTTTTATTTGGGCGTTGCCATTAAACAATTAACAAATAACCGGGATTTTTGAGCCACATACGTTAGCGTAATATATATATAGATTTGAGGCAGACTAATAACAAAGTATAATTTAAAATAGCATATAATTTAGAAAGACAATAGAAAATTTGAAAAAAAAAAAATTAATGAAACATTTCAAAATTCGACCTGGCCTTCAATCGCCGTCAGCGCCACCTATTGTTTGATATGCGAACTAAAATAAAAAATTACGGTAAAAAAACTCCTGACATTGTACATAACCCTGCTGCAAAAAATTTTTTAAATAGTTGTCACCGTTTGCAAGTTATTGAATTTTAAAATCCATCAGTCATTTTTGGGACACCCGGTAATTTCCCATATTAGGAAAACTAAGAAAATGTATTTATAACTTTTGGAGTAACTGGATCCTACATGGTCCAGCTATCCCTGACCCATGTCCCAGACATAATAATAATAATGTATTTACATGACTAGTCTTTAAAGAAGTTATTGTTTAATAAAAAACACATACCGTATTTTAAATAAAAGAAGAAGAAGGAGGTTCAAACAAATTGACGTTGTTAAAAAAAAAAATCTGAATTTTTGGTAACTTATTACAGGAAAGACCGAGCTATGATTGAGTTAAAAGTGTATTCCAATCCAAACTGCTTGTTTTATGATTTATTTTTAAATTCCTTTTTGCTCTCAATCGAATCAAACTGATAAATTCTCTTATTTAAAAAACACACAATGTGCCATGTTTGTCGAAATATTGATAAAGGCAGAAAATATTGCTAAAAAGGCTGTCAAACTTGGCGTTCTGAACTGAATTTTTCGAAGCGGGAGATCTGGGAAAAAAAAAAAAAAAAAATGGTCACACTGAGAAAATAATTGTTTATGAATAAAACTCGAATAAACTGAGTGAATGATGAAATCACACGCCCTCTTATACATTGCTTCAAGAATCACCTCAGAAAGTTTCATGTTTTTTCTTTTAAAAATGAGTCTGAAAATATATATGATAACTTCAAGCTCTTGAGGGTGGAAAAATATTTTTTCGAATCAAGGCCGTAGTTAGAAGTTACCAATAGGGGCGGGAGGGGGGGGGGCTCTTAATTTTTTTCTCTTTCTCTGATGCAGAAAGATATATTAGTGCTTATTCACATTGTATGTACAATTTTTCTTATTAAACTGTTGTAATAACTTCATTTTATACTAAGAAAAGTACATGATAATGAAAATTTTGAGTATATAACTGGTGCAAAATTAAACATCATGTCAGCTTCATATGTACAAATAAGATGAGGGAGTGTTAAATTACTTATTTTAGATATAATTTAGTAATTCTGCAAAACTGTGAAAGGGTCCCAAAACTAAATTAGATTTTTGAACAGAATTTCATTTGAATTTTTTGAACATAAATTCATTGAGTGACCTTGGAATCTTTTCCAGGGGGGGGGGGGGGGCTCAAAATATTTTAGGAGGGGCTGAGCCGCCGATAGCGCCCCCTTAGCTACGGCCCTGCTTCGAATACACCCTTAACACACATTGTTTTCAGAGATAGAGGTGGGAGTGCAATGTTTACAAAAGCTAAACTTACAAGTCATCAATGGTTTTTATAAAATAGCCTCTCACTTAGTTTCCTCGTAGGTCCCAGTTACCCTAACTCACTTTATAACTTTGGAAAAAAAGTGAAATACAGTAAAAGCTGAATTAGCTTTAGCTTATATGTTTATAAAAAGTGTTTTCTCTATACAGTCAAACCTCGTTAACATGAAGTACTTTTAACATGAATTGTTTTCATCGTTCGATATAAAAACGAATTCAAAGATTTGATATTGATAACATGAATTACTGTTAACATGAACAAAATTTTGATTCATCTTGAGATTCACGTTAACGAGGTTCGACTGTATTTTAAATTTCTAGGTAGTTGAGAGCTACAAAGAGGAATTGTAGGAGATCAATGTAATATATTGTAGCAGGAAAATTAATTTTCTCATCGAAGTCTATCAAATAATTCTGCTTTTACCTTTTTTAAATTTATATATGATAAACCTATTTTTTTAGACTTTATAAAATAAAAAATTCTAATAAAAATTTTAATTTTTCTTAAGAAAGGTGTTATAATAAAAATAAAATACATTGACATGTTTCGGAACCGTCAAATAAGTTCCATAGTCATAATATAAATAAAACAAAATTTCAAAATATTTCTCGGTCAATACAAATGACATGCGACAATGAGGTATAAATAACATAAAACACGTGCTCTATTGCAAAAAATTAAATTAAAATATAGACCATGATCTAAAACATAAAATATGGTAGTTTTTAGATCATGGTCTATATTTTAATTTAATTTTTTGCAACAGAGCGCGTGTTTTTTGTTATTTATATCTCATTGTCGCGTGTCATTTGTATTGACCGAGAAATATTTTGAAATTTTGTTTTATTTATATTATGATTATGGAACTTATTTGACGGTTCCGAAACATGTCAATGTATTTTATTTTTATTATAGCACCTTTTTTAAATAAAATTTAAAAATTTTATTAAAATGTTTATATAAAAGGTGAATGTTTTAAAATCTGATGATTTAAAAAAAATCAATTGGATTTAATTAACTTTTTATCATACAAAATTCTATTATAACTTTAAAATTTATTTCTTAGTATTTTGTAACATTGCAACATCTATTATAACATCTCATAAGGGTTTTAATTTAACAGTTTGATTAAGATGCGTGATAGAAATTGCTCTTGATAGAAATTGCGGTGGGTAAATTACTGTAAATATGTTGATTCTAAAAAATAAGTTTATTCAAACATTTAAGATCGAGTTCGACTAATACAACTTTTTACGTAAACTTTAAATTACACTATGTGTAAATTACTCAAAAAGATGACAAAAAAAATATTTAAAAAGGTGTTAAATTATTTTAATCCTTAGCACTTTCAACTGTAAACACAGTCGTCGGCAGAGAATATAAAAATACAATAATTAACATTTTAATTTTCAAATGTCACGTAATTGGTATCAAAAAGGAGTGAAAGTGAAAGTCAATTTTTAGATCCGGAAAACATTGGAAGAATAAAACACTAAGAATTCAACTAATTTACACATTTTTAAATATTTTTGTCATCTTTTTAAGTAATTTACACATAGTGTAATATTAAGTTTACCTTTTTAAAGATGAATTTAGCATTCTACTTATGTATTTGCTAACTTTATACTTTTTTATAAAATATTCTTTAAAAAATAAAGAAAAGTTGAGGGGATAGATCATATTAAAAAATACTAGCCATACAAAGAAAGATATTATATAAAATAGTGTTTGGTACGGCGTAATGTCGTGAGGGGAATTGGCAAATCCGTTAGCGGTCCCCCACGTCTATAACTGTATTAATCGATTAATAAAATTCATTTTTTAAAATAAATGTATCATAATATAAAGTATTAAATGCGTGAAAAACTTAATGTTTTTTTTCTTTTACTTTTAATGCGTATAATTATTTTTCATTTCTAGAAATCTACTATCAATTAAAATAGTTTATACATTTATATTTCGCGTTTATTGTTACTTTCACGATCCTTATACCTATATGTTCCCGGATATTTTTTATTTTTTATCTTTTATCTTATTATGTCCTTAATCTTTATTTTAAGTTTAAAGAGTGAAATGTATATTTAAAATAAAAGAATCGCAAAAGCCACAAAGAGAATTTAGAAATTATTTATTATTATTGCTAAATGTCTAAACGTTAATAAAATCTAATAGTTAATTTATAAACGCATACTAATATTACTACATGTAAACAATAATAAAATTATTTGTTAAAATAAAATAATACTCATATAAAATACATAACAGTATATATAGACCTGAAAGTGTTAATAGTATATCTGTCTATGAGCTTTTTGCGATAAACATTATAATTGTATCTCAATTTCGATTAGATAGAAATGCACTACATTAATATTTGTTGCTAATAAATAAATAAAATAATAGAAGAAAACATACACTGATCTAACTTAAAATATTCACAACCAACAGCAGCGCGTTTGTGCTATGATTTCCTTTATTCGGCGATCAATGCAATACCGTGACAAATTTGAAAAAAATTTACTTCACTCTTCACTTGGTGATTGTTGGCGAATAACTATGTTGTTTAATTAATGTATTGGGTGATTCCAAATTTTGTGCCCGATTTCTGATGCATCATTTTTCGACGTGAACCTAATTTTTTTAAAATGGCGAAATGCAATCAATTTGTCAACACTGAGTCTCTCAGCAATCTTTTCAGTAGTAATATGGGATTACAGTTCACTCAAGTTTGGGACGAAGTGATTATCAATACCAGAAGATCGCCCAGAGCAAATTTTATAGTTTAGATTGAAATCACTAGTTCGAAATCGACAAAATTACTTTTTGACTGTCCTAAAAACGGGAACACGATTTCAATTAAATTTCTTGAATAATATTTTAAAACATTGTAGCACGTCCAACACTTACTCCTTTTTTTAAAACTTGTATAACATCGCATAACGGAAATTTAACTTTCTAATTTCCATTTTCAATATTGACCTTGCATACATATTAATCCTTTGTATCCCCGTGTTGCAGATCTCCAACATAACCAAAAGTCAATAGTACACAGTAAGCTTCAAAATACGATTTTATTTGTTATTTCCCAAAACACGATTTAATGTAAATTGAAACTCTCAACAAACGATAATATTGAATTTATTTTGCATAAAATTTTTTTTATTATTTGAGAAAGTTCAGGTGAATATTGCAAAAATTAACTTTGTAAATTTTGTCAAATTAATAAAGCTGGAAAAGTATTGTATTAGAAAATGTACACTGTTTATGAAAAGTATGTCAATTTCTGTTTATTGTAGATTTAAAACAAGTAACTTTTAGTCAATAATTATTTTAATTTTAAGTTCTAAATTTTTTAATTTATTTTTTGCATGCTTAAAATGATGTATTCCGACATCTGAGTCAATATATTTCAAATCGGAGTTCTTGAGCTACAAAGGGTAATCGAAAAACTGTTTTAACGTCACGCTCACTCATGGCATACGTAGATAAGAGCCTGTTAATAACATGGTTATGAAAGAACCAACAGCCCAGTTAAAAGTGCAAGTTTCTACAATCTATGAAACAGGGCACGAACTTTTGTAATCACCTAATATGAGAATGATGCAGAACATAGTGACCAGCCCCCCCCCCCAAAAAAAAAAAAATCTTCATATTTTAACAGTGACCCCTCTCCCCCCCTAAACAGAATATCAATTGTAAAATATATTCTACCTATAATCTACTGCACATTCAAAAGATAGCGAGTTGACCATAGCGGAATGAGTTCTTATTACCCTTATCTAAAATTTAAAGAAAGAAAAGACAGGAACTTTTCTGAAAATTAAATGTTGAAAAAATTTAAAAGTGATATTAAAAAAAATCAAGATTTATTTTTTTACAGTAAAAAAAGGAAAAATTAAGAATTTAAAAATCTCCCTTCAAAAAAATTTTACTTTTTCTCAAATGCTCCCCCCCCCCCCCCAAAAAAAAAAAAAAAAAAAAAAAAAAACTAAATTGTATAACGCATTTTGCGCCAACAAACCCTTTTCTGGGCACACCTGATGCAGAAGACGTTTTTGTGATAGTCACAGCATGCTATAGTTATTATTATTATTATTATTAGTTACGTTATTGATTCAACCTACCATTTTTTTGTCTGATAAAAAGTGCGGTCATGAGCAGTGTGGCTAAAAACAGCATTCACTGCATGTTTATTTTATTAGAAATTGCTTGAACGCGAAGCAAATACCAGACTTACAAGGAAGGTCTCCATACTGGGCATACTCAGATTTTTTTGAAAAAAATACTAATTAAACTACTCATGTATGTAATAAAGGATCAGTGAAAATTAGCGGCGGAATTACATTAGAAAACATGCAAAAAAAAAAAAAAAATACTTTCGGATATTTAACCGTGAAAAGACCAAAGTGTCACACAATTTGGCGAGCAGCACTTTTCCCCGCCAAAAGCAAACGATTTTAATGCAACTGAAAACTTTCGGATTTTTTGAATCCACATAAATGGTGTTTGATGAATTTAAACATAAACAATGAGAGAGTTTAATATATTATATACATACATATATATATATATATATATATATATATATATGGTAAATATCTTAGTATATATATCCCTTTTTTTTTAATGGAATAATGTATTATTGTTATTTTGTCATATTGATTTTATTTTCTTCTATGTGTATCTTTCTACTAATTTGTCATCTGAATAGCTTCCAGCCAGTCGGGTGTATTGTGAGTCGAATTCTTAGCTTTCAGCACGACTCATAACAGAAACTGGTTGGATGTTTTTGCTTTTTTGTTAAACTATACACCCCTGATGAAGTAGTTTAATGGAAAAGCCTTCTACAGCCTTTTTATCCATTTATCTTTCATTATTTTGGTAATCTGCCTTCTATTTCACTTCAAACTTCAACTGTTTTCAATAAGATGATTATAAAAATACTGGTTTCATTGGTTTATTGTATGGTAATATATGAATTACTCTGGTTATATAATGTCCATTTATCCACATATTTCTTAGTAATTTGGTAATCTGCCTTCTATTTCTCTTCAAACTTCAACTGTTTTTAATAATATGAATGTAAAAATACTGGTTTCATTGGTTCTTTTATTGGTATTGTCTGAATAACTTTGGATGTATTTATAAAAGTATTTATATATATATATATATATATATATATATATTAAATTGCATGTGTATATAATATTTGTTGCTGTAGTTATTTAATTTACCTCTGGAAAAAAATATAAAAAATTCTTATTCAGTAAAATTATTTTCATACAATTAAGCGTATTCAAAAATAAAAGCCAGAGGTTTCCATAGCAACACAATCGAATTAGCAATGCTAAACTGGACTTTGAACTTGAAAGAATTTTAATGAATTTAAATTTGAATTTTGTTTCAAATCTCAAATTTTGATGGTTAAATTTAAATATCAATACATATAAATATCAATATAACGAACTTATACTTAAAACAAACTAAAACAGACAAAACCAAAGATATTTAATTTATCTAAACACGTTGAACATAAAACTTTTTCCTTTAAAATGGATCTGACATTAAAATAAAAAACCAAATATTTTTAGAAATTGCTTTTCATCGCCAACCGATGATAAATCGCCAAAAAACGAAATTTACATTTTTTTTTTTTTTTTTTTTTTTTTTTTTTTTTTACGGACAGGGTAAGGAGGTACCGCCGAAATTTTTTTTATAAACGTATATATCACCATGAGAAGAACATTCTGTAAATTTTTCAGATTATTCGGAGTATGCCCGTATGGAGACCTTCCTTGTTAGGAAAATTTAAAAAAAAATCCTTATAACTCCAACGTAATTTAAAATGTAAATAATCCGCATTCTTTATCTATTTTTGACACTAATTCGCGGTACCATTTCAGCAATATATTTAAATTTTGAAGAACTAAACAACTGTAGCGTTATTATAATATTCAGCCACAGCCTTCCGGAAGTAATATTTCTTAATACATTTTCTGCAACCCGTTTAAATAAAGAAAATAAAATAGAAATCAATTATCGTTATTTTCCATTTGCTATAAATCTAACTTCATTAAATAAATTCAATTTATTCGACCAATCAAACGCTTTTACGACAGTTGCAGGGCAAACAATAAGTTTAAAGCTTTCAAAGACGCTGGTAAACACTCCAAAAGAAGCTGCAATGGCTTCTCAAATTTTTAATATTTTTAACTATCAGACAATTATTTTTGGTTCTATTAAATAGGAAATTTCCAACTTCATAAACTGAAATCGAACAATCGCATTCAGTACAAGTAAGGATTCAATGACCTAATTGAATAGCTTGCTTCGCAGAAATAAATATATATTCGAAGAAGAATTCTGCTAATATAAGAAGAAAAAAAAGCAACAAATCCGGAATATGCATTGCAATTTGCAGAATTATATATATATAAACATATTATTGCAATCCAGTTCCTTATTTGCGTAGTGATTTAGCTAATATATAAACGTAAGAAACACGCCTAACATCATCATTGTTTTTAAGATCTGTAATAACCATTTTATTTTTTAAATCGTTTAATAACAATAGGAGAAGAATGTTACAGTCATTATGTGAAAATATCTTTTATGTTTGTTATGTGTTATAAGAATTTTTTTTCCCATTAGTGCATACCTTTTATTGTGGTAGTGTTAGCAAACTGAAAATCCATAAGGCTAAAATAATAAACTAAACGCGGTGAATAGATAGTATTCAGTAAAACAAAAATGCATTGAGAAAATCTCGCAGCGCTTTCTAAATTATGCTTCAATGAATAAAGATATATATATTTTTCCTTTGATTAAATTACTAATATAAGGCAAAATAAATGATAATTAGAAATTTATTTTCTATTTCTACCGAAGACCATAATTTTTGTCACGCTTGATTTTTTTCCATTTTTCATTGAAAAATAAAATTAAATTAATCAAAGTGTAAGGCTTTGTAAAATCCTTTTTTGTCCTCACCCCTTGTTTTGTAAGTCGGAAATTGCATGTCAAACATAGCAAATGAGGTGCGGTCGTATTATAACGAAATTTTAAAACTATTCAGATCTTGGTGTAATAATACACAATACAGCCAATCAGCGCAACTTTGCGCCATATTAGGATAACTTTGCTCCAACTTTGATCCATTCTACAATGGTGGAATCTTGACGAATTATTTTTAATGAGCTGCCAAACTCACACTACTGTTGCTATCTATATTTTGAGAGCTAAACTATGCCGTTAACTCAAGTGATTGAATCTTTTTTCTCGCTTAACCCAAAGTTACCCTGATAGGTCAAAGTTACTCTGATTGACCCTACTTCAGATGCAGCATAATATCCGAAATCTTTTGTGTGTCCTTGTAAAGACTATCTGCTTTCTACTATAAAGGAAGTAACTTGTATTAAACCTCAGCAACGTATATCAATATCATAAAATGTGAAATAGTTTAATGTAATTAAAACGCGCTCCAAACACTGTTTTCCTCTATACTATTATGTAAAGAACACTTTTTACGTGGCCTTGCAAATTGATAACAAATATTCTTTGCACCACAGACTGTATAGAAATTATATATTCATATATGCATACCAATTTTACTAAGTTCGAAAGACTGTAACATCATTAAAATGCACTTGAACTATTTTTTTTTCTATTGACCATAATGTAACGAAATGGTTTTGATTGTCCCTGTAATCAAACTATACACTTAATTTTCATAAAAATTTGAAATGACTCGACGAAAGTGTGCAACAGTTATATATTTTTAATTTCAAACGATTCGGTTGGGTAGTTTTTACTTTGTTATATGCGGACAGACGGACAGACTGTACGACGACTATAGGTACTACGTATTTACTTATTTACGAACTCACTTAAAAATATTATGCAATTTTTATGCAATTTTCTTAGTACCATAGCATACAGAGAAACCGACACGCGTGTTTTTGTTAAAAAAGAAGAAACTTTTAGTAATGCAGTTTTTAATTCATAATACAATTCGATACTACTTTAGAAAGTTTAATTGAAATCAGATAATTTTCATTTAGAGAAGAAATGTGCGGCTGATGCAAGGTATTTGATCCCAGTTCCATGTGGTTGTTTTGTTTGGACCGAATGTAGGCATTTAAATTTGAGCGATAACGTGCATCATATTAGCAAACCGTTTTTATGGCATATTGCACCTCCATCAATTACTTTCCTCCATGCCTTAGGGCAAAAGTGATTTATCAAATATAAGAAAATATTCCTAATTCCTGCATTATTTTGAATTTTCTAATTAACTATCATCATTTCAAAAAAATCGTTTGGCAACAATATAACAAACCGAAGAGCGCTAGGGAAAAAGTCTTTTTTGTTTGTTATGTATTATGATTCTTTTTCCCCTTTATATTAGCATATAACTTTTATTGTGGTTGTCTGTAAATCGAAAATCTATAATAAAAGCGCGAATAGCTAATTACAGTTTATTAAATAAACATAGTATTGAGTAAGTGTCGCTGGATTTTTTGAGCTCTTCTATATTTTTATTTCTAAATCAGTGCTTCCTGTCAAAATTTATTAGAAGTGGAATTTTACTTTTAATTTTAGGTGAATCCTAAAAATTTTTGCAGCAATTGAAAAAGAAAAATGTCCACCTTAGAATATTCTGCCATCATATTAATAATAATTATTGTCTCTATATGATAGAAAATGTTTTAAAATTTTCTTTTTATATATTTTTAACAATAATTCGTCACCTATGTCCTTATTTAAGTAATAAATATAAGAAAATTTCGAATATCTACATAATTCGCAATTCTTATATAACTATCATTTCAAAATATCATTTGGAAACAAAAAAAGGAAAAAGTATCTCTAATCATTATTGAAAAATAATTTCTTGTTTGTTAAGACATTTTTTTTTCAATAGCTGACTCCGCCCGACGTTTCTCGAACCGTGATAACTTTGAATCAGTGTTAATTGGTTTTATATGTTTGAAAGAAATATTTTCAATGAAACTGATATTCACCGATTTGTATGATTTTATACTTTTAAATGAAAATCGATCGATATGAACTTAAAGTTGGGAGACCCAAGGCCATCGGCAAAGTACACCGGGTGTACTACTCGACGTACTACTTTGTTTTCGATTTTATATTTTTAAACAATAAAACAGGCGTTTCCCATGCCCGTGATGATTATCTTAAATTTAATCAAAATAAGCAATGAATCAATTAAAATTTTATAACGAAAATCTTCCCAAATGAACTTAACGATCGACAAGCCACCGTTTTCTGAAATTTTCTAAAATACACTAGGGTGAATATAAAAAAATATGGAAATTGTATACTGTACATTAATGTTCCTATTGAACGTTATATAATGCAATTTCTTTTGATGCATTCTAATAAAAGTATTCTTAGAAGTATTCGCCCCACCAGTGGCCGAGAGGTTCTGACCTCTCAGCAGGTGCTGGGTTTGAACCCAATCGCGGCTGTCGGCCTAACCGTTCGGAGTTTTCGTGGTTTTCTTCGAACCTTGCGTAAATACGGGTTAGGTTCCCTTAGAAAGACCCCCACGAAGGGCATTCCCCCCTGGTCCTATATCCCTAGTGTAGATAATCGGACGACAAAAATAAAAACCAAAAAAAACTTAGAACTATTCTTAAGAGACATTACATTTCTAATTAACATAAATTAAAAGACTTAGAATTTCAGATTGTCATTTTCTGGCATGTCACACTGTGATGTGCGCAAAGTAAACTTTTTACTGCACTGATATCTTTTTCTAGGTTTTTTTTTTTTTTTTTAATTTCTGACTAATATTTATATCTTATAAAGCACATATATAAGGAAGGTAAGAAATTCTAAATTTTACAAATAATTTTTAATATGTAAAATATGTTTGTGACTGAGAATGAGTGTTATTTTCCTGGCCAGCATTTTCGTTCATTATCAGGTATGAATATGACGCTGCAAAGCAATTCTTCTTATTTTTGGCATAGTTCGAGTCTCAAGTAGTAAAATAATAGCGATTAGCAAGAAGTTTTAGATATTTCTTTGAAAGTAATGAAATTAAAGTCTTTGTAAAAATTGAGAAAAGCTTTTATTATGTCATTTTCCTGGCTTCCATAAAATAACAAATAAAACTGAACATTTCATGGAATTTAAGCTACTACACTGGCCTCCAAAAGTTAAGGTACAACCTTTTTTTTTTTGCGTCTAATTTGCAAATGAATGATATAGAAACAACAAATTTGGAGGAAATGTGCGCTAAACTGTTATTTATTAATTGCGACATAGAAATTATGAAATTACAACAAAAAGCACTCATGGCGTAAAATTCCATTCTTGGAGAAATCGGTACATCGCAGTATTATGCAGTAAAATGTGACAGAAACATTAAAAAATTGGTTCTAATACGGAATATGTCCACCCTGGACTTGAATGCATCGGCGGCATCGACTTTCCATTCTTGGAGAAATCGGTCCATCGCAGTATTATGCAGTAAAATGTGACAGAAACATTAAAAAATTTGTTCTAATACGGAATATGTCCACCCTGGACTTGAATGCTTTGGCGGCATCGACTCTTCTCTGTCGTCTGTTGAGGGGGGGGGGGCACACACTATTCGTCACCTTGCATAGAGACCTATAATGTGAAAACGCCTTTGCACTGTAGTAGCGGAGATTGTTCTCCCTGATGCTGCAAAGTGGTCTGCAGTGAGTTGCGGCACAGTAGTGCGTCTTCTCCTTCGGACCGAAAGAGTTAGAAACTGGTCTTCTGCAGGCGTTGTAACACGTGGGCAGCCTGGAACATGTCTTCTGGATACAGAATCTTCGGATTCATACTGATCCCAGAGTCGTTGGACTACACTGCAAGACACATTGAGCCGCCTAACAGTATCGGTCAGTGGACAACCCTATTTCCATTCATCCTACCGCCTTCCACCTTAATGAATCGGGCAAACGACTTCTTCTAGACATTTCTAGACTCTATTGGTTGTTGTGAACAAAACAGACAACAATAGTTCAAATATAACAAAACGTACACGAAATTAGACGTACACGCGAGCTTCGTAATTGCATATTTTTCTCTCATTTACAAATACCTGTTCTTTTCTATAAAATAAAAACGGTAGCTGTAATTTTTGCGTAAGTTTTTTAATGCTTATTATTGTCATTGATATAAACTATGAAGTTTAATCTGACTGCAATTTTTTTCTGGTGAGCTTCGAAAAACATGTTGTAACTTAACTTTTGGAGGCCAGTGTATATTGAAAAAAAAAAAACCAAGAATGTAAAAAATGTTTTAGAATGAAATTGTCATTATCCTGGCATACATATGCCAAGAAATGACATATAATTACATAAAAATTAACTTGTTATTTAAGTTCTTCAAAATTAAGAAATTCTACATGGAAAATCCTTTATCCTTCAATAGAAAATAAATTTACCTCTTGAAATTTTGAATTGTTTTCAATGAATATTTTCAATGTCTCAGATGATTAAAATCTGACATTTTGTAATATTCACCCATTAATTTTTTTTTTTCAGTCAAATAATGTTAGGATTTAAAATCCACCTTAAAAAAATTTCTGAAGCATACAAATTTTTGTTACATATGAAAAAAATAAATAAATCTGTAATATCTGAATATTATATTATCGCAAGAAAAAGGCAATTTTGAGCTAATTGTCATTTTTTTGGAAAATTTTTAACTCATTTTTTTAAATCTTTGTTTTAAATATCATCCAATCTTTTTACTAGATAATTTAATAAATATATAAATATAAGAAGCACATTTCCTATAACTTCATTGTTCTGAATTCTTTATTAACTAAAAACCTCTGGCAAAAATTTAAGAAAAACTAAGAACGCTCTGTATTCATTATGGAAAAATGCATTTTTCCTTGTTATTATTATGAGCTCCTCGTATTAGCATATAACTTTTATTCTGGTTGTTAGTAAATCGGAAATCCATAATGCTAAAATAAACAAAACGCGAGTATGCGCGGCGAATAGATAATTACTGTTTAGTAAGGAAATATATATTGAGTAAATCTTGCTCAATTTTCCGAATTCCTCTAGATTTTCTCAATTAAATTAAGACATTTCTGTTTATACATTTTTCATCTATACAAATTCCACATTTATGCATCGTTTCATTGTGTTTCGATTCATTCTTACTTATTTTAATAGGAAAGTACTTCTTTTATATAGTGCATGATTCTGTTTATACAATAGCTTTTAAAAGTATTCGAACACTTTTCATTTCTATTGAGATAGTGGTTCTATTCTCATTCTATTGAAAACATTTTATTCACAATAATAGGAATTTAATAATAAATATTTTATGTAAGAGCTAATTAAATTTTATGCATTTTTACTTTCACGATATGTATAATGCAAGGAAAGTGTTGTAATTTGATAAAAACGCCTGATATGGAAATTTTGGCTTATCTTTACATTTTGAGACTCTTTGAATCTGATTTTGCTATTTTTATAATGCTGCCATATGTATGTATGTATGTGTACATGCGCGTATATTGGCCCTATAGTTGGAAAAATACAGCTTATATAAGTTATTTATTAATTAGAATAATTATGTTAAAATTAATTTAGTGTGATTGCATGAGTGAATATCACAAAATTTCAGATTTTGATCATCAGAGATATTGAAAGTATCCATTGAAAATAATTCAAAATTTCAAGAGGTTAAATTTATTTTCTATTAGAGAATAAAGGATTTTCCATGTAAAGTTGCTAAATTTTGAAGAACTTAAATAATAAATTAATTTTTGTGCAATTATATGTCATTTCTTGGCATATATGTACCATAATAATGACAACTTCATTCTAAAACATTTTTTTACTTTCTTTTTTCTCTTCTGTTTAAGCCTAACATTTTAATTTCGTTTAAAAGAACATGCTTTCAATATAGTAGCTCAAATTCTATGTAATGTTCAGTTTTATTTGTTAGTTTATAAAAGCCAAGAAAATGACATATAAAAATCTACACAATCTTTACAAAGTACGCAATCACATTATTTTCAAAGAAATATCTAAAAGATTTTGCTGGTAGCTATGATTTTACTACTTCTGACTTAAACTATGCCCCCCCCTCCCCCCCCCCAAAAAAAAAGTTACTGTGCAGCGTTTTATTTATACATGATAAAGAACTAAAATGAACACGCCAGAAAAATAACATTCCTTTTTAGTAACAATCATATTTTAATTATGAAAAATTACTAGTAAAATACAGAATTTTTTACCTTCCTCATATATACAGGGTGAGTCATAAATATCTAAACAATAGGCTATCTACTTAAATATTGCCCCTAGACCCATACCAATTGCAAAAATTCATAAAAAAGGTGAAATTTTTGGTAAGTTCCAACTCCATGGGGGGGCCTATTTGAAAAAATACGAAAATTAAATTTTTATACGGCCCCCGTAGGATAAAAATCCCAATTAAAAAAAACTTTCCTTATCCAGTCCTGAATAAGACACAAAAAGTTACATCTTCATATCTTCAAAACTCGCAGAGTTATAGCCGTTTAAATAATTATCAGGATTTAAGGGATTAGACACAAATTGAAATGATCCCAATTCAAAAAACAATGTTACTTTAACAGTTCTAGGAAACGTGTAAAAAATCTACCTTTTGAGTTAGAGTTTGGAATTTTTTTTTTTTTTTTTTTTTTTTTTTTTTGTGTGTGTGTGTGTGTGTGTGTGTGTGTGTGTGTGTGTGTGTGTGTGTGTTGGTTAGCCATATAATTTACTAAGGAAATCACATAATAAAATTTCTCATAAAATTTATAAAAATTTTTAATGGTTAGTACTGGTTTAAATGGGAAAATTAAAAATCGTTATAACTCGAAACATTATTTATCGGATTTCAATGTCTTTCCATTTAATTAAAGATTAAAATCTGATTTTAGTTTTGTTCCAGGGTTTTTGATTTTCAATATTAATTTTAAAACTATTAAAATATTTATTTAAAAAATAATATAACTTTTTAAAAAATCATATTTTCAAAAGTAAATATTTTTTTCAAATGTGCCGAAACAAAACTAATGTAAAATAATCAAAAATGACATGTTTCAAGTTTGTACTTTTTTTCTTTAACAATTCTTAACTTTTAATAATTTAAAGACAGAAATAGTGGGGGGAAAATTCATTATGCACAAAAAAGAAGGGTACTGTTTATATATCCACCAGTTATTTAAAAGAATGCTTTTTTTAAAATGCACATTAAGTCTTTTTTTTTTTTTTTTTTTTTTTTTTTTTTTAGCTATTTAGAACTTCTGCTTTTCGTCCTGGAGAGGCTGTTAAAAAATCTGTATTCTGGGCCAAGGCTAGGCCAAAACCGAATTGTTACTTTTTTTTTTTTTTTTTTTTGAAGACTTGTCTGGCCGGGCCTAACGTATTTTTCATACCGGAGGGGATTGCTTCCTTCTTCCTGCACTGGACGAAATTTTCAACACCGGTCTCAAAAAATCCGTATTGAAATCACTGTCTTTGACTGGTCTAATACGTGCATAAAATAAGTAAAATTTGGCTCAATCAAAATTTTTACAAAAACACAGATTTTAAAATACCTTTTATTTTACAAAGAACTTTAAAATTTATTTTTATTTTTTTAAGAATAGTATATTTAAAGGCTAAAATATTAAATACAATAAAATCAGTGAAAAACATCTGCCTGTGACAGAATTCTGTCTTAAACGGAAAATGTATTGATCCATGCAAAATAAATACAATAAAATACCCGAGAAAAAAAATAAACTCCATTTACACCTCCTAGGAAAGGCATTTTTCTATAACGTATTTTTTCTTTCCTATGTGATTCCGTCTTAAATTTATTACTGTATAGCATTTTTCAAAGTCTCCAACGCCTGGGATATGGATTAACGATATTAAAATATAAGTGAAACATTTACATATAAATAGAGATTCATTGATAAAATAAATATATCACAGCCTTTGGCGCATCTTTAATAATAAAAAGTATAAATATAAAAAACGAAAAGCCATAATAAGTATTTTTGGTCAGAGCTCCTCCATACGAAACAATTTTTAACCTCACCGAAGTAAAAAACTATGTAGAAATTCACGACTGAGCCGGGCTATAATTTAAACTTTTTTCCGAGCCGGTATGGGATATGATTTCAACATTTTTTCAGACTGGGCCGAACTTTTCTCTATATGGGTCGGTTTGGGTCCGGTTCTAGATATTTCGATCCATGCAGACCTCCAGTGCAGACTAACAATATATTTTGAAAACAAGTTTAGATTTAAATCAATACGCTGCTTTATATGGCCAAAAAAGAGGCACTGTCTTAAATCGACATTTAATAATGGACAATTTGTGGACGATCATTCATTTGCTTTCAAAATGAGCCAAAAACTCTTCGTTTACAGGGAAGGTTGAGTGGTGTAAGTCACAAATTTTGGAGAATTTTGGATTTTAATATCTCTGTCAGGTTTTTAGATATCGAGATGAAAGTTTTGTTGTTCAATTTAAGAATACATAAAGAATAATTTTGTAAT
The DNA here is from genome assembly GCA_964019185.1 of Maratus speculifer. Taxonomy (NCBI): domain Eukaryota; kingdom Metazoa; phylum Arthropoda; class Arachnida; order Araneae; family Salticidae; genus Maratus; species Maratus speculifer. Next base: position 32,091 of record CAXHSM010000543.1, on the reverse strand, counting down.
TGGAGATTTCGCCCTACGGGGGCCGTATAAAAATTTAGTTTTCATATTTTTTTCAAATAGACCCCCATGGAGTTGCAACTTATCTTACCAGAAATTTCACCCTTTTTTATGAAGTTTTGCAATTGGAAGTATGGGTCTAGGGGCAGTATTTAAGGAGATAGCATATTGTTTGATATTTATGACTCACCCTGTAGGTTTTATAAGGTATAAATACTAATAAATCTGCAGATCAGAAGCCTCAATGTCAGCTCTGCAATTTTTTACCAGATTTTGCGTTATATTTAACTTTATACAAACAGCAATTGAAAGTTTTCAAATAACATAAATACAGGGTGACAAGAAATAACTTGGACGAAGTTTGAAACCAAAAATCTGTAACTACCACTAAAATTATAAAGTTATTGTCATAGGGAATTGATTCTAGAAAGCTAATAAACAGGTGTAAGGAAGTTAGTTGTGATAACCATTATGGTTAACAAACGATCTGCCATACTTGAATTGCATAAGCAAGGGATGAAACAATGTGAAATTGTTCAACGATTGAAAGTGCCTAAGCAGACGGTTTCATACACAATCAAAAGGTTTAAAGAACTCGGACATGATGGTGACAGGCCAGGAAGAGGAAGAAAGCGCACGGTTAACACATCAAGAAACCGTGCAGTTATCATAAAGCGAGTTCACCGAAATCCTAGGATTTCAATGAGAAAGGTTGCTAGAGAGATGAAGATCAACAGAGAAACCGCACGTTTGATGGCAAGAGTAGAGCTTGGTCTTCACCCTTACAAAATGAAAGAGGCTCAAAAGCTAACAGCAGAGAACAAACGCATAAGACTTCAAAGGTGTAAAGAACTGTTAATGCGGGCCGCAGGTGATCGATGGCAAACATTTGTCTTCACAGATGAGAAACTGTTTTCGATTGAACAAGCACACAATAGCCATAATGATAGAGTTTGGTCAGCAGAAGCACCTGGACCTTCTTGCATTGTTGAACGGCGTCAACGACCCAAATCTGTAATGGTTTGAGATGGGATATGTGCTAGTGGGAAAACAGCACTTGTTTTTGTTGATCAAGGGATAAAGATTAATCAACAAACATATCGCAAACTCATTTTGGAAGATGTTGTCTTACCTTGGTCACAAAAGTTCTTTGGAAACAAAAGATGGACCTTCCAACAGGATTCCGCACCTGCACACAGAGCTAAAGGCACTCAAGATTGGTGCAAGACACATTTTCCTGACTTCATTGGAGCTCAAGAATGGCCACCGTATTCCCCAGATTTGAACCCAATGGATTATTCTGTTTGGTCCATCTTGGAGACAAGGGTGTGTGCTAAACCTCATAAAACTTTGGCATCCCTGAAAAAATCCTTATGCGAGGAATGGGATAAAATATCAGAAAGTGAGTTGCGGCCCATAGCCGAAAATTTTGTGACACGTTTAAAGCTCTGTATTAAGGCCAAAGGTAGCCACTTTGAAAATTTGTAAATATATTAGACGAAATAATGTATTCATATTTATTTTGAAGTTTGGTCGTAATATTTTCATTAGCATTACAGTTATAATGTATCATGTGTGTCCAAGTTATTTCTTGTCACCCTGTATTTATAAACATTAAAATGCATAGGAAATTTCAGAAATTAAATGCGTTAAATTGATCATGTTGTTATGCATGTTGTAGAATGTCATAGAATGTTGTTATGAATATTCTAAAATTCTAATGAACTGCATGTTATAATAAATTTTTAGATAAAAAAGTACATTTCTTCAGGGGGGGGGCTCTGCCCCCTCCCCCTGAGTCATCCCCCCTGATCTCATTACATTCGTAATTTTCTATATATTGTGTGAATGGTTAGAATTCATCTTTGATTTCATTTTATATTAAGAATTTTAAGGGTAGGCAACAGTTTAAAAAAAAATTATATCATTCTAATTGGCAGGTATTTTTTAACTACTACTCACAAACATCTGTATTTGATGTATGAGTAACTTATAGAAATGTAAAGTAGTTATCTAATTTAGAATTTAAATTGTTTTACAATTTTTTTTCCCAAAAATATTTTTTTTTACCGTTCTATAATACTTAGATCTAAGATCTTATATAAATACAAATCCTAATGTATTTGATAACATTATCTTATTAAAATCACCTAAAAAATAAGCAGAGTTGGCGACATAAACCTACTCGGCAATCATTTATCATCGTGTCAAATGTTATTAGACTAAATAAGTGAACATGATTTTTGAACATGATTATTGAGGCAATCTTGTTATTTTTTAGTTTTTAAGAATGAAAATTATTATTTCCCGCTAAGCATGATGACATTTTTGACACTATCGATGCGGTGCATATTATTGACATTTTCTATGCTCTCGTTTTGCATTTTTTAACTTATGCTTTTAAATACAAAAGCTAAATCTTTATGTTAATTCCGCGCAGACGATAAATTCTAAAATATTCATAACAATTTTTTTTAAATAAATAAGAATTAATATCATAACCCACGTTCATTTTATTTCAATGTCAAAGCGTATTAATTTTATTTCCGATACATGATTTCATATTTGTTTGTATTTCTGTACATTTGTTTTATCTTTTTTGCTCCTTTTTTTAGCTCACAGGCTATCATAGCCTGAGAGCTTATGTGCCCGTCCGTTCTGTATGTATGTGCGTAACGCGATAACTCATGATAAAAATATCCGATCCTCTTAAAATTTTGTATGTAGGTATATCCTGACAAGGCGCTTCCCTGATTAGTTTTTGAAGTTCATTCGATATGTATAAGAGGGGGAACGGGTGCTCATGCCCCCCTTTAATGGATGTAAATGGGTTTTTCATGCAGAATTAACAGTTTTTGTCCAAAATTTAGATATAGGATCATTCTGATGAGGCGATTCCGTGACTGTTATGTGTTCATTGAATAAGTATAAACAGGGGGTACGGGGGGCTCATGCCCCCCCCCCCTTAATTGATATAAACGGGATTTTCATGCAGAATTAACAGTTTTCGTTCAAAATTTAGATATAGGATCATTCGATGAGGCGATACTGTGGCTGTTATTAGGTGTTCATTGAATAAGTATAAACAGGGGGAACGGGGGGCTCATGCCCCTCCCCTTAATTGATATAAACGGGTTTTTCATGCAGAATTAACAGTTTTTGTCCAAAATTTAGATATAGGATCATTCTGATGAGGCGATTCCGTGACTGTTATTATGTGTTCATTGAATAAGTATAAACAGGGGGAACGGGGGGCTCATGCCCCCCCCCCTTAATTGATATAAACGGGATTTTCATGCAGAATTAACAGTTTTCGTTCAAAATTTAGATATAGGATCATTCTGATGAGGCGAGTCCGTGACTGTTATTATGTGTTCATTGAATAAGTATAAACAGGGGGAACGGGGGGCTCATGCCCCCCCCCCCTTAATTGATATAAACGGGATTTTCATGCAGAATTAACAGTTTTCTTTCAAAATTTAGATAAAGATAATTCGGATGAGGCGAGTCCATGGCTGTTATTAGGTGTTCATTGAATAAGTATAAACAGGGGGAACGGGGGGCTGATGCCCTCCCCCCTTAATTGATATAAACGGGATTTTCATGCAGAATTAACAGTTTTCGTTCAAAATTTAGATATAGGATCATTCGGATGAGGCGATACTGTGGCTGTTATTAGGTGTTCATTGAATAAGTATAAACAGGGGGCTCATGCCCCTCCCCTTAATTGATATAAACGGGTTTTTCATGCAGAATTAACAGTTTTCCTTCAAAATTTAGATATAGGATCATTCTGATGAGGCGAGTCCGTGGCTGTTATTAGGTGTTCATTGAATAAGTATAAACAGGGGGAACGGGTGTTCTAATGCCCCTCCCCTTAACTTGCATAAATGGATTTTTCAATCAGAATTGTCAGATTTCGTTCAAATCTCTGAATAGTTTTGGAAGTTTAATGGTTAAGTATAAATAAAAAAGGGGAATAACTCCTCTTAAATTATATAAATGCTAAATGGGTTTTTATTAAGAATTATCCGATTTGCTCTGAATTTTGGATATAGATTTTTTAATATGATAAAGCATGTACTTGATAGTTTAGGAAGTTCAATGATTAAGTATAAAAAAGGAGAAAGGGGAGAGCTGCTTCCCCTTCTTATTTTTTTTTTTTTCGAACGGAATTAACGAAAATACAAGGAGTTATGTACAATTAGTATGCGTAGCCTGTGAGCTCAATGCCATCAGTTTAACTGGGCAATATTCTTTTTATTTTTTTTTTAATTTAAATATTACACTCATACATTATACATTTTTATTATATTATTATCAGTTATTGTTGCTAGGCAACAAATAAAAGAAAAAGAAATAATAAAATATGTACACTTAAAATAAAAATAAAAAAATTATAAAACAAAATGTTTTGTACTATTATAACACATGTACAAAAAAAGCACCAAAATTTACAAAAATAATTAAAAAAATTTGGAAAATACATAGACAAAATTTCAAAATAATAGGTATAATTTAAGATTCGTACTGGGAAATTTCAATATATTCATAATTTATCATTTAAATCCATTAATAAAAAACAGCAATTTTCTTCCAACAAATGAAAAATTGAAAATTCTCTGAATTGCCATAGGAAAGCAATGTGGTGCACTGCAATTTCCAAACGAATGAACCAACATAACAAAAACATATACAACTAAATCCGGGTACCTTATGAACGTGCTTACGCTATTTCAAAAAAATCGAATTATTTTTTCGCCAGTTATCGCGGAACAGACGTACAGAGAGATGGAAACCAAAATGGAAGCCTTCACCGACGTTTCGTCAATTAATTAGAAATATATATATATATATATATATAAAAATTAGAAAAAGATATTTCTGCAGTATAGCAGAAGTCCTTTACTTTCACACGTCACATTGGGACATACCAGAAAAATGACAGTATGAAATTCTAAATCTTTTAATTGCTCTATTTATGTTATTAAAAATGTAACGTCTCTTGAAAATACTTGTAAGAATATTTTTAGCTCACAGGCTATCAAAGCCTCAGAGCTTATGTGCCCGCCTGTTCTGTATGTATGTACAGTGTCTCACAAAAGTGATGGGACACTTGTGCTTTATAAAAAGAAACTGCAATAAAATAAATAAACAAACATGTGCAAAAAAGTTTTTTGGGTGTGTTTCATATTTAAAGTTAGTAACAATTATTACATAACATACATTTTGTTAAAATATTAAAATATTAATTTAGTAAAAATACAATTGTTCAGAACGGAGCAAAAAATGGCTCACATAAGTGATGGGACACTTACTTTTCCATCAAATATTTATCCAAAAATTTTGTTTTTTAAAAGGTTTTAATATTTTGTTGGATTTCCTTTTACTTTTAAAACATGATTTAATCTTTTTGCGATGGATTCGACTAATTTTTTTGTGATTTCTGGAGTGATTTTACCCCATTCTTCTTGAAGCACCGATTTTAGTTGTTGTTTTGAAGAAATGGTGTGTTTGTGAATTCTTAATTCCAATTCTTGCCAAATATTCTCTATGGGATTTAAGTCTGGAGATTGTGGTGGTGTTTTTATTATTTCAGGACAGTTATATAGCAGCCAGAGTCTAACGTTCAGAGCAGTGTGCTTGGGGTCATTGTCCTGGTAGAATTTAAAATCGTTATGAAGGTTCAATTTTCGTGCTGAAGATTTCAAATTTTGCTTTAAAATATCAATATACTTGTACTGATCCATTATACTGTCAATAAAAACAAGATTACCAACTCCAGCGGACGACATACACCCCCATACCATAACTCCTCCTCCACCATGTTTTACTGTTGGTACCAAGTTCTGTTTGCGAAATTCTTCCCTGGGTTTTCTCCACACCAAGATTCTACAGTCAGAACCAAATATATTAAATTTACTCTCATCAGCAAATATAACTTTATTCCAGTAATCAGAATTCTTATTTATGTTGGATTTTGCGAAAGCTAATCTGAATTTTCTATTCTTTTCACTTACGAAGAATTTTTTCCCTGGCTACTCTACCGTGATATCCAGCAGATCGAATTACCCTTCTAATAGTCTCAGGATTAACAATTATTCCATATAATGCTTGTAAGTCAGCAGCAACTTTTGAAGCACTATTTCTTGGATTTTTTTTAATATTTCGAACGACAATTCGCTTTATTCCATTGGATAGCTTTGATGGTCGGCCAGGTCTTCTTTTATCCTGAATCATATGATTCTTTTTATATCGTTTAATGATATTGAAAACTGTTGAACGACTCAAGTTACTCAAAAATTCCAAAACAAACTGGAGAGAAATACTGCAGACGATTTTATAAATTATTGCCAATTGCTTTTAAGTAAAAATAAAACCCCAAAAAATATTTTTATTGCTTATTTCAGACGATTTTTGTTGCATATCTAATGGTGTCCCATCAGTTATGTGAGCTATTTTTTGCTCCGTTCTAAACATTTGTATTTTTATTAAATTAATATTTTAATATTTTGACAAAATGTATGTTATGTAATAATCTTTACTAAATTTAAGTATGAAACACACCCACAAAAAAATGTGTACATGTTTTTTTAATTTATTTGATTAGTTTCCTTTTGTAAAGCACAAGTGTCCCATCACTTATGTGAGACACTGTATGTACGTGCGTACGTTCGTACGTAACGCGATAACTCATGATAAGAATATCCGATTTACATGAAATTTTGGATATAGGCTTATTATGATAAGATGCTTCCCTGATTAGTTTTGAGAGTTCATAAGAAGGGGAATGATAAGTATAAGAAGGGGAACGGGGGCTATTGCCCCTCCCATTAATTTATATAAATGGGTTTTTCATGCAGAATTAGTAGATTTCGTTCAAATCTTAGATGTATGATCATTCTAATGAGGTGCCTCCGAGATTAGTATTGGGTGTTCTTTGTATAAGTTTAAAGAGGGGGAATGGCGGGGGGGGAGGTAATTTCCCCCCGTCTTAATTTAGGTTTTTCACACAAAATTTACAGATTTGCTTCAAATTTTGTATATAGGTTTATTCTGAAAAAGTGCTTTTCTGATTTGTTTTTGGAATTCACTAGATAAATATAAAGGGAGGATAGGGGAAACTACCCCTCATAATTAATATAAATGATTTTTCATGCAGAATTAAGGCCCTACATCAGTAACGCTCCGAGATAGAACGGCTATTGTTATTTCAATGGAAGAAATTTATCACTTTCCTTCCTTTGCATTTTACTCAAATTTAATAATTTTTGCTGTTTTGAAAACCTGTAGGTTTAAACTATGCACGTCATTTTGAAATTTTATTTCTTTTTTTAATTTTAAGGCGATACAAGTACGTTATTTTATAATCTTTAAAATTCAGCTTTAATGTCTTATTACAAATAATCTGTTTGACATTTTAAAATTTGGTAAAACAGCATGCAGAGTTTAAATATTTAGCTTTCAGAAAATGTTTTTTATTTTGATTTTTAAGAAAATTTAATCTATGCTATTTGTATAAAATTTGAAACACTTTGATTTAAAACAGTTGAAAAGGCCGTAAAACTCCACCTCCAAAAGGGAAACACCCTAAAACCCATTAGCGTGTAAGGTGATAAGGGGAGTCTCTACGGGGAGTCTTGCAGGGAAGTGGGAGAAATTTCTTGCTTCTAGCTATTAGTAAAACGCTTTTGGTTACTTGTAGGCAAAAAAGCAAAGTAAAAAAAAAATCCTTCATGATATTTCACGCAAGAAATTGGATCAGAAATGATGTAAATAGATGTTGATTTCAAAAAGTATGTTTAACTAAACATGTAATCTCAAATGTACTTTAAAAGCATTATTGATTTCGAAAAAAAAAAACACATTTACCATTTTTATTATTTTTCTTTCATATATTTGAAGTTTAATTTCTAAAAAAATTCATTAATTGTACCGAAAGATCTCAGCTATCCCATGACAAAAAAAAAAAAAAAAAAAAAAAAAAAAAAAAAAATTATTTAAAAATATTAAAATGTAGAAGAGATATTTTTATAAATTTCTAGCAATGGATTTCACTTGAATGAAGTAGCTTTTTTAAAATTCCCCTAAACAAAGTCGAAAAAGTACAAAACGGTCTTTGTACCAAAAGATCTCAGCTATCCCATGACTCGCACACACACACACACACACACAAAAAAAAAACATTAAAAAATATTAAAATGTAGAAGAGATATTTTTATAAATTTCTACCAATGGATTTCACTTGACTGAAGTAGCCTCATCAAAACATCTGTAAACAAAATCAAAAAAGTACAAAAAGGTCTTTGCACCGAAAGATCTCAGCTATCAATGCCAAAAAATCATTTAAAAATATTAAAATGTAGGAGAGATATTTTTATAAATTTCTACCAATGGATTTCACTAGACTGAAGTAGCTTTTTTAAAATTCCCCTAAACAAACTCGAAAAAGTACAAAACGGTCTTTGTACCAAAAGATCTCAGCTATCCCATGACAAAAAATCATTTAAAAATATTAAAATATAGGAGAAATATTTTTATAAATTTCTACCAATGGATTTCACTTGACTGAAGTAGCTTTTTTAAAATTCCCCTAAACAAACTCGAAAAAGTACAAATGATCTTTGTACCAAAAGATCTCAGCTATCCAATGCCAAAAAATCATTTAAAAATATTAAAATGTAGGAGAGATATTTTTATAAATTTCTACCAATGGATTTCATTTGACTGAAGTAGCTTTTTTAAAATTCCCCTAATCAAACTCGAAAAAGTACAAAACGGTCTTTGTACCAAAAGATCTCAGCTATCCCATGACAAAAAGTCATTTAAAAATATTAAAATGTAGAAGAGATATTTTTATAAATTTCTACAATTGGATTTCACTTGACTTAAGTAGCCTCTTTAAAACAACTGTAAACAAAATCAAAAAAGTACAAAACGGTCTTTACACCGAAAGTTCTCAGCTATCCAATGACAAAAATATCATTCAAAAATATTAAAAAGTGGAAGAGATATTTTTATAAATTTCTACCGTTGGATTTCTCTTGACTAAAGTAGATTTCTTAAAATTCTCCTAAAAAAAGTCGAAAAAGCACAAAACGATCTTTGTGCCGAAAGATCTGAGATATCGATTGCCAAAAAAATCATTTAAAAATATTAAAATGTAGAAGAGATATTTTTATAAATTTCTACAATTGGATTTCATTTGACTTAAATAGCTTTTTTAAAATTCCCCTAAACAAAGTCGAAAAAGTACAAAACGGTCTTTGTACCGAAAGATCTGAGATACCGAATGACAAAAAATAATTTAAAAATGTTAAAATGTAGAAGAGATATTTTTATAAATTCTACCATTGGATTTCACTTGATTGAAGTAGATTTTTTAAAATTCTACTAAACAAAGTCGAAAAAGTACAAAACGATCTTTGTACCAAAAGATCTCAGCTATCCCATGACAAAAAATCATTTTAAAATATTAAAATGCAGGAGAGATATTTTTATAAATTTCTACCAATGGATTTCACTTGACTGAAGTAAATTTTTTAAAATTCCCTTAAACAAACTCGAAAAAGTACAAAACGGTCTTTGTATCGAAAGATCTCAGATATCCCATGACAAAAAATCATTTAAAAATATTAAAATGTAGAAGAGATATTTTTATAAATTTCTACCAATGGATATCACTTGACTGAAGTAGATTTCTTAAAATTCCCCTAAATAAACTCGAAAAAGTACAAAACGGTCTATGTACCAAAAGATCTCAGCTATCCCATGACAAAAAATCATTTAAAAATATTAAAATGTAGGACAGATATTTTTATAAATTTCTACCAATGGATTTCACTTCACTGAAGTAGCTTTTTTAAAATTCCTTTAAACAAACTCCAAAAAGTACAAAAAGGTCTTTGTACCAAAAGATCTCAGTTATCCAATGCCAAAAAATCATTTAAAAATATTAAAATGTAGAAGAGATATTTTTATAAATTTCTACCAGTGGATTTCACTTCACTGAAGTAGCTTTTTAAAATTCTCCTAAACAAACTCCAAAAAGTACAAAACGGTCTTTGTACCGAAAGATCTCAGCTATCAAATGACAAAAAAAATCATTTAAAAATATTAAAATGTAGAAGAGATATTTTTATAAATTTCTACCATTGGAATTCACTTGACTGAAGTAGCCTCTTTAAAAGACATCTGAACAAATCAAAAAAGTACAAAACGGTCTTTGCACCGAAAGATCTCAGCTATCCAATGACAAAAAAATCATTTAAGAATATTAAAATGTAGAAGAGATACATTTATAAATTTCTACCATTGAAATTCACATGACTGAAGTACATTTTTTTTTAAATTCTCCTAAACAAAGTCAAAAAAGTACAAAATGTTCTTTGTACCGAAAGGTCTCAGCTATCCAATTACAAAAAAATATTTTAAATAATAAAATGTAGAAGCGATATTTTTATAAATTTCTACCATTGGATTTCACTTGACTTAAGTAGCCTCTTTAAAACAACTGTAAACAAAATCAAAAAAGTACAAAACGGTCTTTACACCGAAAGTTCTCAGCTATCCAATGACAAAAAAAATCATTCAAAAATATTAAAATGTAGAAGAGATCTTTTTATAAATTTCTACAATTGGATTTCATTTGACTTAAATAGCTTTTTTAAAATTCCCCTAAACAAAGTCTAAAAAGTACAAAACGGTCTTTGTACCGAAAGATCTGAGATATCGAATGACAAAAAATAATTTAAAAATGTTAAAATGTAGAAGATATATTTTTATAAATTCTACCATTGGATTTCACTTGATTGAAGTAGATTTTTTAAAATTCTACTAAACAAAGTCGAAAAAGTAGGAAACGGTCTTTGTACCGAAAGATCTCAGCTATCCCATGACAAAACAATCATTTAAAAATATTAAAATGTAGAAGAGATATTTTTATAAATTTCTACCTTATTTAATTTCTATGAAGTAGCCTCTTTAAAACACCCGTAAATAAAATAAAAAAAATACAAAACGGTCTATTCACCGAAAGATCTCAGCTATCCAATGACAAAAAAGTCATTCAAAATACTAAAAAGTAGAAGAAATATTTTTAAAAAATTCTACCATTGGATTTCTCTTGACTGAAGTAGCTTTTTTAAATTTCCTCTAAATAAAGTCGAAAAAGTACAAAACGGTCTTTGTTCCGAAAGATCTCAGCTATCCCATGACAAAAGAAAAAAAAAATCATTTAAAAATTTTAAAATGTAGAAGAGATATTTTTATTTTTTTTTTTGCTACAATTGGATTTCACTTGACTGAAGTAGCCTCTTTAAAACACCTGTAAATAAAATCAAAAAGTTCAAAATGGTCTTTGTACCCAAAGATCTCAGCTATCAAATTACAAAAAAATCATTTAAAAATATTAAAATGTAGAAGAGATATTTTTATGTATTTCTACAATTGGATTTCACTTGACTGAAGTAGCTTTATTAAAATTTCCCTAAACAAATTCGAAAAAGTACAAAACGGTCTTTGTACAGAAAGATCGCAGCTATCCCATGACCCCCCAAAAAATGTAAAAATATTAAAATGTAGAAGAGATATTTCTTTTTAATTTTTACCATTGGATTTCACTTCCTCTTACTATGTAGTAGCCTCTTTTAAACACCTGTTAACAAAATCAAAAAAGTACAAAACGGTCTTTGTACCGAAAGATCTGAGATATCCTGTACCAAAAAATCATTTAAAAATCTTAAAATGTAGAAAAGATATATTTATAAAATTCTACTATAGGATTTTTCTTGACTGAAGTAGCCTCTTTAAAACAACTGTAAACAAAATCAAAAATGTGCAAAACTATGTTTGTACCGAAAGAGCAGAGCTATCCAATGCCAAAAAAATCATTTAAAAATATTAAAATGTAGAAGAGATATTTTTATAAATTTCTACCATTGGATTTCACTTGACAGAAGTAGCTTTTTTAAAAATCCCCTAAACAAAGTCGAAAAAGCACAAACGGACTTTGTACACAAAGATCTAAGCTATCCAATGACCAAAAAAAATCATTTAAAAATATTAAAAAGTAGAAGAGATATTTTTATAAATTTCTACCATTGGATTTCTCTTGACTGAAGTAGCTTTTTTAAAATTCTCCTAAAAAAAGTCGAAAAAGCACAAACGGTCTTTGTACAGAAAGATCTAAGCTATCCAATGACCAAAAAAAAAAAAAAATCATTTAAAAATATTAAAATGTATAGAAGGGATATTTTTATAAATTTCTAGTATTCGATTTCATTAGACTGAAGTAGCTTTTTTAAAATTCCACTAAACAAAGTCGAAAAAGTACAAAACGTTCTTTGTACCAAAAGATTTCAGCTATCCCATGACAAAAAAAAATCATTTAAAAATATTAAAATGTAGAAGAGATATTTTTATACAGTCCTACAATTGGATTTCACTTGACAGAAGTAGCTTTTTTAAAATTTCCCTAAACAAAGTCGAAAAAGTACAAAACGGTCTTTGTACAGAAAGATCGCAGCTATCTCATGACCAAAAAAAAAAAAAAAAAAAAAAAAAAAATAATAATAATAATAATAATAATAATAATAATAATAATAATTTAAAAATATTAAAATTTAGAAGAGATATTTTTTTTAATTTTTACCATTGGATTTCACTTCACTGAAGTAGCCTCTTTAAAACACCTGTAAAGAAAATCAAAAAAGTACAAAAAAGGTCTTTGCACCGAAAGATCTCAGTTAACCAATTACAAAAAAAAAAAAAAAATCATTTAAAAATATTAAAATATAGAAGAGATATTTTTATAAATTTCTACCATTGTATTTCACTTGACTAAAGTAGCTTTTTAAAAATTCCCCTAAACAAAGTCGAAAAAGTACAGAACTGTCTTTGTACAGAAAGATCTAAGCTATCCAAAGACAAAGAATCATTTAAAATATTAAAATGTAAAAGAGATATTTTTATAAATTTCAACAATTCGATTTCACTTGACTGAAGTAGCGTTTTAAAATTCCCCTAAACAAAGTCGAAAAAGTACAAAACGGTTTTCGTACCGAAAGATCTCAGCTATCCCATAACAAAAAAAAAAAAAAAAAAAAATCACTTAAAAATATTAAAATGCAGAAGAGATATTTCTTAAATTTCTACCATTAGATTTTACTTGATTGAAATAGCCTCTTTAAAACATCTGTAAACAAAATCTAAAAACTACAAAACGGTGTTTGTACCGAAAGATCAAAGCTATCCAAAGCCAAATAAATCATTTAAAAATATTAAAATGTTGAGGAGATAAATTTATAAATTTCTACCATTGGATTTCACTTGACTGAAGTAGCTTTTTTAAAATTCTTCTAAACAAAGTCAAAAAAGTACAAAAGGTCTTTGTACCGAAAGATATGAGATATCCTATACCAAAAAATCATTTTAAAATCTTAAAATATAGAAAAGATATATTTATAAAATTCTACTATTGGATTTTGCTTGACTGAAGTAGCCTCTTTAAAACACCTGTAAACAAAATCAGAAAAGTACAAAACGGTCTTTGCACCGAAAGATCTCAGCTATCCAATGACAAAAAAATCATTCAAAAATATTAAAAAGTAGAAGAGATATTTTTATAAATTACTACCATTGGATTTCTGTCGACTGAAGTAGATTTTTTAAAATTCTCCTAAAAAAAAGTCTAAAAAGCACAAACGGTCTTTGTACAGAAAGATCTAAGCTATCCAATGACAAAAAAAAAAAAAAAAAAAAAAAAAAATCATTTAAAAATATTAAAATGTATAGAAGAGATATTTTTATAAATTTCTAGCATTGAATTTCATTTGACTGAAGTAGCTTTTTTAAAATTTCACTAAACAAAGTCGAAAAAGTACAAAACGGTCTTTGTACCGAAAGATCTCAGCTATCACATGACAAAAAAATCATTTAAAAATATTAAAATGTAGAAGAGATATTTTTATAAATTTCTAACATTGGATTTCATTTGACTGAAGTAGCCTCGTTAAATCACCTGTAAACAAAATAAAAAAAAAATACAAAACGGTGTTTGTACCAAAAGATCAGAGCTATCCAATGCGGAAAAAAAAACATTTAAAAATATTAAAATGTAGAAGAGATAAATTTATAAATGTCTACCATTGGATTTCACTTGACTGAAGTAGCTTTTTTTAAATTCTAAACAAAGTCAAAAAAGTACAAAACGGTCTTTGTACCGAACGTTCTGAGATATCCTATACCAAAAAATCATTTAAAAATCTTAAAATGTAGAAAAGATATATTTATAAAATTCTACTATAGGATTTTGCTTGACTAAAGTAGTTTCTTTAAAACAACTGTAAACAAAATCAAAAAAGTACAAAACTATGTTTGTACCGAAAGAGCAGAGCTATCCAATGCCAAAAAAATCATTTAAAAATATTAAAATGTAGAAGAGATATTTTTATAAATTTCTACCATTGGATTTCACTTGACTGAAGCAGCTTTTTTAAAATTCCACTAAACAAAGTCGAAAATGTACAAAACGGTCTTTGTACCGAAAGATCTCTGCTATCCCATGACAAAAAAAATCATTTAAAAATATTAAAATGTAGAGGAGATATTTTTATAAATTTCTACAATTGGATTTCACTTTACTGAAGTAGCCTCTTTAAAAAATCTGTAAGCAAAATCGAAAAATTATAAGACGGTCTTTGTACCATAAGATCTCAGCTATTTTATACCAAAAAAATCATTTAAAATATTAAAATGTAGAGGAGATATCTTTAAAAATTTCTACCATAGGGTTTCGCTTTACTGAAGTAGCCTCTTTAAAATATCCGTAAATAAATTCGAAAAAATAGAAAAAGGTCTTTGTACAGTTGGAATCTCAGCTATCGAAAGAAAAAAAAAAGCTTAAAAATATTATAATGCTGAAGAGATATCTTTATAAATTTTTACCGTTATATTATCATTAGCGAGTGTATTGTTTCGTTTGACTGAAATGGTCTTTTAAAATATCCATAGACAAAACCAAAAATGTTGAGAACGGTTTTTGCACACATCGATCTAGGTTATCCAATGCAAAATGGCATTTAAATACATTAAAACTCTGACGAGATATCTTTATAAATTTCTACCATAAGACTAGCAATCGCTATTGTTTTTTTTTTTCTTTTTTCCCCTCGACTGAAGTAGTCTCTTTAAAATATCTTTTACCAGTCGAAAAAGGCCTCGTACAAATCGCTCTCGGTTGTCCAAAAAGAAAAAAAAATTGTCCTACAAAATTTTTAAAATGCTGATGAAATATCTTTATAAATATCTTTATAAATATCTACCCTAAGACGCATTTTATAAATAAAGTGCTACCGCAACGGGTCTCAAAAAAAAAAAAAATAAATAAATAAATAAATAAAAAATAATATATATATATATATATATATATATATATATATATATATATATATATATATATATATATATATATATGATAATTCTAAAAATTTTGTTGTTTTCTGGCTACAGAAAATTTAGCCTTACGAAATTGTGTTGGAAGTCTTTCTTTTTCCATGCTGACTTCTGCATAAATAAATGAAGAAAATTCTGCTACCCAAATTTTTGCAAGGTACATTTAGTTCCTGTTGCTCTCAGACCTGAGAAGTACAAGATTTCTTATCTTTAACCCTCATTTCCTGTTTTGCTAATCACTTTTCCCCCATGGGATACCGAGCTCGTCCCCCATTATTTGCCTGGGAGGAAGAGGTGTGTAAACTTGTACTCTGAAATGATCATTTTTCGTGTCAATTAAAAGCTTTTTAAATATCATTGGTCTTTTAAAGTGTCAATCTTTGAGTTTGGGATACGCCTTCGTGTTGGCAACATTCATTTGTTTGTGAGAGGATTCTAAGTTTCGATTTCACCGATGTAGCCTCCTAACCGATTTGTTCCAATTTTTGGATACAGGTTCATAGTAATAAGAAGCTTTGCTCATATGTTGTGGTGTTCTTTTATTAATTATAAAGGGGGGGGGGGTGTACGGGCGATTACCTCTCCCTTAAGTTAGCTAAATAGAGTTTTATAAAGAGTTATCCGATTTTCTTTAAATTTTGGATATAGGTTCTTTCTGATTAGTTGAATTTCTGAACAGTTTTGGAGGTTTAATGGTTAATTAGAAATGAGGAAACGGGAGACAACGTTTCTTAAATTACATAAATTGGTTTTTACGCAGAATAATTCGACTTTCTTTGAATTTTGGATACAGGTTTATTATGTGATAAGGCGTATCTCTGATTAGTTTTGGGGCTTCAATGATTAAGTATAAAGAAAGGAAATGGAGGGAAGGGTATTTCCTTCCTTTTTTTCGAAAGGAAATATTATATAAGGCTGTAATATACAATTATTCTGCATAGCCTGTGAGCTCTATGCCATCAGTTTAACTGGGCATCATTCTCTTTACTTATTAGAATGTATCAAAAGAAATTGCATTATATAATATTTAATAAGAATTTTATAGTACGGACAGCAGTTTACTTATTTTTTTTTTTTATAATCACCCACACATATCCAAGCGCTTAACGAGTTGCATTAAATGTCATTCCCTAAGTTGTGCTGTTTCATATATCTGACCGATGCTTACGGTCTATGTAGTTAGGTAGGTGAATTCAGTCCGCCTGATTCATATTTGTTTTACTATTGTTTTTATAAAAGAAAGTCATTCCAAAATCTAGAATTTCCCAACTCTAACCCATAATTTCCAAGTTCACAAATATTGGAGGAGCCCCCCCTCCCCCCCCCACGCACACACACCCAAAATAAAAAACACCCAATGTTGACGCCTGTATGTATTTCCTTGATGAAAAGTGATTTAACTATAAGAAAATATTCCCAACTTCTCCATTGTTTTCAATCTTCTAATATCTATTATTTAAAAAAAAAAAAAATCTTTTCGTAGTCAGGATGAAAAAGAAAAACGAGAGTCATTATTCAAAAATATCTTTTTTGTTATGTTATATATGTTTTTGTTATGTTATGTTATTATGTTTTTTTTCTCTTTACATTAGCGCATAACTTTTATTGTGGTTGTCCGTAATAATCGAAAATCCATAATGATAAAATAAACAAGAGAGTAGAAGACGAGAATAGATAATTATAGTTTATTAAGCATAAATATAGTATTGAATAAATGTCGCTGTATTTTCAAAGTACCTCTAGATTTTTATTGCTCTGTAAAATAAGTTAAAAATGGAATTTTTACTTTTCATTTTCATACAATCAACACTTTCTCGGTGAATTAAATTTTTGAAAAAAAAAAAAAGTTTTGAATTTATTTTTATTATAATGTGTAGGTTTTATTGTAGGGAAAACAAAGTTTGTATGAATTTTTTTAAGTGAGTCTTTTAATATTTATATGATGTTTTTAATAAGGAAGTTTCAAAACAAAAGTGTCCAAAATCAAATGTGAGCCACTGTAATAAGAAAATATTTCCGATTTCTACATTGTTTAGAACCTTCTAATAACTATCATCTCAAAAAAAATCGTTTGGCAGTAAAACGATAAAAATGAAGAACGCTAGTCATTATTGAAAAATATATTTTTTATTTTTTATTTGTTATGTATTATGATTTTATTCTCTTTACATTAGTACATAACTCTTATTGTGGTTGCCCGTAATAAATCGAAAATCTATAGTGGTAAAATAAACAAGAGAGTAGAAGACGCGAACAGATAATTACAGTTTATTAAGTTTAAATATAGTGTGGTGACTTTTGATTTTGAACGAGAACTGAAATGAAGAGGGTCAATTTTTGCCTGGAGCAGCCAGAAAAGAACTTTTTTATTTTGCTGGCGGACTCGTGTGAGCCGTAAAATTGTGTGTGTGTGTGTGTTTTTTTTTTTTTTTCTTTTAAGAAAATCGAAAGAGTGTTCGGAGGAAAAAGTTCGGACAGTGGCTTTGTATACTCGAATGTGTTTTCGGATGGATATCTGTGAAAATTAACTGTATATAGTGTACATAACGCAGCGTGGTTGTGTGTATTGTATCCATTGTGCATCTGCGTTTTGGTTTCATTAAATTGAATTGTGAATTTGTACAGAGAGTCGTAGTGTATTTAGTTACAATAGTTACAATTATATCACAATAGAATAGAGTGAATGTCGCTGTATTTTCAAAGTTCTCCAAGATTTTATATTTTCTGTCACATTAAGTTTGAAATGGAATTTTACTTTTAATTTTCATTGAATCAACACTTTCTCGGTAAATTAATTTTTTGAAAAAAAAAAAGTTTGAATTTATTTAAATGATGTTTTTAATAAGGAAGTTTCAAAAACACAAATGTCCAAAAACAAATGTAAGCCACTGTATAAGAAAATATTCCCAATTTCTCCATTATTTTGAATCTTCTAATAACAATAATTAAAAAAAAAAGTTTGGCAGTAATAGGATAAAAATAAAGATCGCTAGTCGTTACTGAAAAATATCTTTTTTGTTTGTTATCTATTTATGATTTTGTTTTTCTTTACATTAGCGTATAACTTTTATTGTGGTTGACCGTAATAAATCGAAAATCTATAATGATAAACAAGAGAATAGAAGACGCGAATAGATAATTACAGTATATTAAGTATAAATATAGTATTGAGTAAAAGTCGCTTTGGTTTCAAAGTACCTCTAGGTTTTTATTGCTCTGTCAAATTAAGTTAGAAATGGAATTTTAATTTTAATTTTCATTAAATACTCTCGGTAAATTAATTTTTGAAAAAAAAAGTCTTGAATTTATTTTTATTACAATATGTAGGTTTTATTACAGGGAAAATAAAGTTTGTATGAATTTTTTTAAGTGAGTCTTTTAGTATTTATATGATGTTTTTAATAAAGAAGTTTCAAAACAAAAGTGTCCAAAATCAAATGTGAGCCACTGTATAAGAAAATATTCCCAATTTCTCCATTGTTTAGAATCTTCTAATAACTATCATTGTTTGGCAATAATACAATAAAAATGAAGAATGTTAGTTGTTACTGAAAAATATTTTTTTATTTGTTATTTATTATGATTTTACTTACCCATCATACGTAGTATAGGGTAAGTCTTGCAATCGTTTTGAAAATCGAAATTTTTTTTTGACGGATTTACACGTTTTAGATAGTGGAGATTCCGAAAAACATATTTTTAGAAAAAAAATTTTGCCGTCCGTCTGTCTGTCTGTCTGTCTGTCTGTAAACGCTCTATCTCCCGAACGAATTGAGATAGAGACTTGAAATTTTGTATGTAGTTAGTATGTAAGAATGGGACGAACCCTATTTAATATCAGCAACCTCGATTATCCGGAAATATTTTTTTCGGACTCTCGAAAAATTCTTTCTGATGAAAGGTATATAAAAATTTTCGAATTTTTTTGTTCTAAGGAATGGACATAAAAGGTAATAAAATAACACACATTTTGCATATAAAACGAAGTCGATCGGATTATTAGTTGCCGAGATATTTGTAATCCTCTTTTCCACATTCTCGGATTTTTCATGACCCTGTATTTCATTCAAATTTCAATTCAGAGGTATATTTTAATTGGAAATGAGACGCTTAATCCGATGCAGTTAATTGTTAGTGAATAGAGCTATTATTTTTGGAGTTATAAGGATGTTTCTTTTACGCAGTTTGGTACTACTTGAGTAGTTTGGCGTTTTATATAATTTGTCGAAATCGGTAATCGGCAGTTCTTTAATAGAGCATTACTATGTATATTAACAATATTTAAATTTTGTTTATAAATTGCAATGCATTGTATAAATAGTTTTCACATGTTTTATTTTCATATACATATGCATGATGGGTAAGTATTACGGTGGCCCCCAACGACTAGTTTTCTCTTTCCATTAGCGCATAACTTTTATTGTGGTTGTCCGTAATAAATCGAAAACCCTTAATGATAAAATAAACAAGAGAGTAGAAGACGGCAATAGATAATTATAATTTATTAAGTATAAATATAGTATTGAATAAATGGCGCTGTATTTTCAAAGTACCTCTAGATTTTTATTGCTTTAGAAAATTAAGTTAGAAATGGAACTTTACTTTTAATTTTCATTGAATCAACACTTTCTCTGTAAATTAATTTTTTGAAAAAAAAAAAAAAGTTTTGAATTTATTTTTATTACAATATGTAGGTTTTATTATAGGGAAAAATAAGTTTGTATGAAATTATTTTAAAGTAGATCCTTTAATATTTAGATGGTGTTTTTAATAAGGAAGTTTCAAAAACACATATGTCAAAAAACAAATGTGAACCACTGTATAAAAAACATTCCCGATATCTCCATTGTTTTGAACCTTCTTAATAACAATCATTTTAAAAAAATCGTTTTACCGTAGTAGGATAAAAATAAAGAACGCTAGTCATTATTGAAAAATATCTTTTTTGTTTGTTATTTATTATGATTTTATTTTTCTGTACATTTGCGTATAACTTTTATTGTGGTTGTTCGTAATAAATAGGAAATCCGTAATGATAATATATACAAGGGAGTAGAAAACGTGAATAAATGATTACAGTTTATTAAGTATAAATATGGTATTTAGTAAATGTCGCTGTATTTTTAAAGTTCCTTAAAATTTTTACTGCTCTGGCAAATTAAGTTAGAAATGGAATTTTACTTTTAATTTTCATTAAATCCTAAAAATTTTTGCAGTATGAAGTTTCATTCAACTGAAATATTGAATGAAACAGCTGAATTTACAGCAGCAGATGAAGGGCTGTATCCATACATCCATTGATTAGTGTCATTATAGCACAATATTGCATGTACTACTATATTTGGATACAACCGCTCATATTTTTGCTTTATTTTGAGCTTATTCTGCCAACGATTATTTTCAGAATTTCCAAGCTATGTTTTTGTGACTTTTACAAACGTTGTTCTATACATTTGGCTACAAATTATGCAAATTACATTTTGATTGCAATGACGCATGGACAATAAATCATTTAGTAAACTGCTCATTTTTCTTACAATTATTTTATTATTTTTTAATTCTGGTAACAGGGTATTATGTACAATATTATTTGTCATATTTTCTAAAAGAAATTTTTTTTTTATATTAAGAACTATGCAAATTATAAGCAAAGAAAAGGGACTGTTTTTATAAAAATCTTAATTTTTCTACGAGTAATATAAAAAATTGAACACACTCATAAAAATGATCACAGTTTATTACAATAAGCCACGTAATCATAATCTGTTGTTTGGACGCCTTTACTACATTAATTTTGACAGGGTTATACAAAATATCTTCGTTCTTTTTCAATTTGTTGAAGGTCCTTTATGGGATTTCGAGAAAAAATCTTCTTGGAAATATATGACCTATACTATATTCTGTTGATGCACTTGGAGATTCAGAATAATTCCTCATATATTTTTCTAGATATTTAACAAAACGTCTAAAATCGCTTTGGCCGTATAGTGTATGCATAACAAGTTTATCTTCACATTCTCAAATTGTCACATTCCCAGTAATGATTGGGTCCTTTTTCATAGCTGCAGCTCGTAAAAGCAATGTCTGTGAAAGAAAATGTAGCATTTTAAGAGTTTCTTTAGTAAAAGTTGAAATCGAAATTGCCAAGCAGAAAAAGTCGAAAGAAAATTAAAAAACCACCTCCAGAACAAAACAGGAGTTTTGAACCTCTTAATTATAAACTCATTTTATTTATTACTAAAGATGGTGACAATATTAATAATGATCATACCAACAGGTGTGTTAGAAGTAAGAAATCAATAAAGTAGATTACTTTCTTACAAAAGTATCTGATATATATATTTTTTCTTTTCCATGTATCTAACGTTAGTTAATGTTCTTGCCAATTATGAAAACTTGAGTTTTATTCTCTATTTCCTTGGAAGATAGAAGCTTCGTTGGCACAAAATTAGTTATTGTTATTGTATTAGTTATTGTGGAAAATTATTAATTAGTTATATGTCTATTGCCTGAATTATGCAGTATGTCCCAAGATACAACATAGTATGTCCCAAAGTACAACATTGTATGTCCCAAGATACAACACAGGATGTCCCAAGGTACAACAGATTGTTGTACCTTAGTACAGTTGACTTTCCGTACTTTAAATGAGTGGCAATTTTTTATTTTCAAACTGTCTGAATGTCTAAAAATATATTATAGATAAAGATGTTGGTGTATTGCCTTTAAATTTTAAATTGGATTATAATCTTTGAAGTAAAAAATTAAAATGTGAAAACTGTTCCAAGGAAAAACACTCTCCACTATACTGAATAGATTTCGTTACAGAAGGTTTGGAATAAATGCAATCTTTTACTAAAATTTGACTAAATATTGTTTAAATTTGAAAAGTTAATTAAAATTCCATAAAAATATTATATGAATTCATAGTTTTATTGTCTGTTTTAATTAAAAAACACATGTGTTTGATAACAATTTCAAAAAAAAAAAAAAAAAAAAAAACTGTTTTGAAAATAGGCACATACCTTAATGTAGGAGGAGCCATCGTTTTCAGAATTCCTCTCTATTTTTCTAAATTAAATGAAATTAAATTTTTCATTCAAAACTGTTAGAATTTGTGATCCACCTCAAAAATCCATTAAAGGATATAAATATCTGTTTTCTGTCACATCAAAAAAAAAAAAAAAAAAAAAAAAAAACTGCCTTGAAAATACGCACATACCTTATGTAAGAGGAGCCATCGTTTTCAGAATTCCTCTCTATTTTTCTAAATTAAATGAAATTAAATTTTTCATTCAAATAGTGTTAGAATTTGTGATCCACCTCAAAAAACTATTAAAGGATATAAATATCTGTTTTCTGTCACATCAAAAAAAAAAAAAAAAAAAAAAAAAAAAAAAAAAAAATCAAGCTGTAATCTGAGCAGCGGCGTGCAAAGAGAAAACTGCGCCCGGGGCGAAATTTTAATTTGGCGCCCCTCCTTCTCTCCCTTCATCACCATTTCTCTTCGTGACAGGTATCACAAAATTGAAAAGTGTAAAAACACAAATAAACTCTATTCAATACATGTTTGTCGTTTATTTTAAAACTTTAAAAAGACTAATTTTAACAACTAAATAATATAAAAGAACATTGCATTTATATTTTGGCAAAGGGGATCTGGAAAACACATGCGAAAAAATGGGACACAAACAGTACAGTATAATCCCAAGGATTCCAAGGATTGGATTCCAAAAAAGAAGCAACGTGCTGTTTTGAGAATGTATATCTTTTTCACAAAAAATCCTAATATGTTTATACTTATAATTTTTTACAGAAAAAGAAGAAAGAAACGATGATGGTAGTATAAATTTGGCGCCCCCTCAATGTCTCTGAGAGCCATTTTAAATATATCGTCATTGATTGAATTTTTTAAACCATTGTTTAATTCCTTTTTTAAATACATCACCCTGTTGCGAATTTCCCCTCGGACTAAAAGATTAGTCCGGTAGCGTATGAGAAGAAATTCACCCACTGAATCAATTTAAGGGATTAAATAATATTTATTTACACAAAGTCTTGTTTAAGTAATAAAATGATTCAGCTTCGCATTTTTTTTAGGGTTGGGTCTTGAGTCTTGTGCGAGTGTTCCCGGAACACAGAAAATTATCAATTATAGTCTTAGGATTTTTAGATTGTCCAATTCCCGTGTCATAAGGTCACCGTGGACCTCGACGAATCTTGCTTCCTTCCCTCCTCCTTGTACGAGGAAAAACTTTCTCCAGAATCTCACTGGACTGCCATTCTGATCCCAGGCTTCTCCACAACCTCACTTGAAAAGCAACCTCAATAGGGAGGGGCTGTCTCGAACCTATTAGAGTACCTCCACATGATGTCACGCTTAACTTCTTCTATCGTTGGTCACCTGTAAATTCTGAGGTCACTCACGATCTATCGTGAGAAAAACTAACACCTGTTGAGTTTCAACATGAAAGCATTCGGCGGCACCTTTACACAAAATCTGAGAAAATATTTGCTGTCTAAACTAAAGTGCTCTTTTGTCAACGAAAAAAACTTCAACTTGTGCGGCCCAATATTTCTTTGAAACAGCACAATGACAAGCTCCCACATAGGCAATTCAATCTGTAAAGTTCAATTCTTTACAACACCCCCATCTAAAGATGATTCTTCGGGCTTGCATGAAGAATCTGATAATCACTAAAATGGGTTAGCAAATTCCAGTATCTCAGAATGGCATTTATAGACACCCTCTAATACATTTTTAACAAAATTACAGATATATAAGCATATACACATGATCAATAAGATTCTTTGATTAAAAAAACTGATCTAATTACATTTTCTGGGCTACAAACTATTAAATAATTCAAATTAATTTAAAAAGTATAAAAAAAAACAAATCTGGATGAATTTATTCTACACGACTAAGATAATCCACGTGGGCAATATCTCGTCCCGGTCTATGCTTTATGGCGCAATGATAAGGTTGCAGTATGAGCGCCCATCTTAATAATCTCGGATTGTTGCCAGAATTACGTTTTAGAAAAACCAAAGGATTGTGATCGGTTTCTATCGAAAAGAGTTGGCCGTCAATATAATGACGCAATTTCTTAATTGCAAAGATGATAGCCGCACATTCCTTCTCTGTTGCGCAGAAACTTTTTTCGGTTTCCGTAAATTTCCGACTTAAGTAAATTATGGGATGCTCCTCTAATCCGTTACGTTGCCCTAAAACGACCCCGATACCCTTTTCGGAAGCGTCAGTTTGTATTATAAACTCCTTCGCATAGTTGGGAGCATACAATATAGGTTCCTCCGTCAGTTTCGTTTTCAACTGTTGAAACGCCTTTTCCATTTCGTCGCTCCACCTTATTTTGTCCCTTTTATTTTTCCCTTTAAGTGCACGAGTTAATGGTTCTACAATAACTGCATAATCTTTTATGTAGCGGGAGTAGTAACCCGCCATACCTAAACATCGACGTATTTCGGTTTTATTTTTAGGGGTGGGCAAATCTAAAATCGCCCGAATTTTTGCTTCGGCTGGGGTGCGCCTTCCGTCGCCTACTACATGTCCTAAGTATTTAACAGACTTTTGTGCAAATTTGCACTTGGCTAATTTAATCTTCACTTTAGCTTCTTCGACTCTCATAAGCACTTTTTCCAAATGCAACATATGATCCTCCCACGTTTCCGAAAATATGGCCATATCATCAAGATAAGGTAGGCAGAATTCTTCTAACCCTCTTAACATCTTATCCATAAATTTTGAAAATCTAAAGGACGAATTCAACATCCCAAAAGGCATGACCAGAGGTATATAGGAACCAAAACTGGTTACAAAAGCGGCCAGCCTTTGAGCTCTAGCGGTCAACGGAATTTGCCAATACCCTTTTGTGAGGTCTAACACCGTAATGTACTTTGCACTGGCAACTTTCTCTACCCGGTCCTCGATGTTCGGTAAAGGAAAAAATTCTGCCCTGGTGATCTCATTCAATTTCCTATAATCTATACAGGGTCTAGGATCTTTCCCCGGTGCCTCTACTAGAATCATAGGGGAGGTAAAATCCGATTCCCCTTCAACAATTATATTCAGTTCCAGCATTCTTTTAATTTCTTTCCTCAAAATTTCCGTTTGTCTCGGCGAAGATCTGTAAGGTTTCATTTTAATAGGTTTATACTCTAACAATTCGATATCGTGCTCCATTAAATCAGTGCGTCCTGGATCATTTGAAAATAAAGAACTAAACTTATCTAATAATTCCCTCAACTGCTCAATTTGCGCCGAGGTGCATCTAGAGTTCAAATTGCTATCTTTTATAACATTTTCAAAGTTATAAACCTCAGTGCCAGCTTCCGGAAATGCTATATCTAAATCTATATTGTCCTCGACCTCATCTATTTCCTGCGCCACGAAATTGACTAACTCAATTCTTCTCAAATACGGTTTTAAGAGATTAACATGAAATATTTGAGATTTCTCACGCCTCCCAGGAACATTTACGACATAATTTGTCTCAGAGATTTTAGATAGAATTTTCCCAGGACCTATCCACGACACCGAAAGTTTGTTCTTTTTGTTGGTATTCAAAACTAACACTTCATCACCTACGTTAAACTTTCTCTCAACCGCCGTTTTGTCATACCACAACTTTCTCTTTTCTCGCGCTTCGGTCATATTTTCAACTGCTAATTCCTGACAATGTTTTAGCCTATTGACCAAATTAAACACATACTCAGTAATTAATTCATTCTCTTCTTCTCCCCCCGTCCATTTTTCAAAGAGTAAAGCTTCGGGAGTTCGTAAATTCTTCCCATGTACTAACTCAGCCGGAGAAAATCCCGTAGTATCATGAGTTACCGTTCGTAAGGCTAGCAACGCATACGGCAAATTTGCCTCCCAACTTGCACCATTTTCTGTGCAAAGTACTTTCAATAATCTTTTCACAGAACGATGCCATCGCTCGATACCGCCATTCGATTGGGGCCTACACACTGAGGAATGAGTTAATTTAACTCCAAATTTCTTCAAGAATGTAGTTGTTAACTCGCTTATAAAGTAACGCCCAAGATCCGTTTGTAATTCTCTGGGATAACCTAATCTACTGAATACCCACATTAATGCTTCAATAATGGTTTCCGATCTTACATCAGGTAACGGCAAAGCTTCGGGATATCTACTCGCCATACAAATTACCGTTAAAATAAAGCTATTTCCTTTTTCCGACTTAGGCAAAGGGCCTACGACATCAGCGCATAGCTTTGAAAAAATTTCTCCAATAATAGGTACACGCCTGAGAGGAACTTTCCCTATCTCTTTAGGCTTACCAACGCGCTGACAACTATCGCACGTCTTAACATAATCTTCTATCTCTTTGATAATATTTGGCCAAAAGTAATGACGCAACACCTTATCTTTTGTCTTCATCTCTCCGAGATGCGAAGAAATACCCTCATGACAGGCTCCTAGCACATCTAATCTGAATTTTGAAGGTATTACCAATTGTAATCTCTCCCCTCCTTTATTATCAAGTGTCTTCCTAAACACTAAGTCATTCATAATTTCAAAATGAGACTTCTTATGTTTCGCTTTTTCCCTAACTTCTTTTAACAAAGGATCTGTTTCCTGTTCGGTCTTGAATTCCTGACGACTAACCCGTGCTAAATTCCCGAACTTGTCATTTAAATCCTTAGGTAACAATTCCCAATTCAAAATTTCATCTTTGTCTAAAAGTTCCAAACCCCTTTCACGCCTCACAATAGTATCGTCTGATTCATCTTCCGAATACCCCACTTGTATCCCTTCTGTGTTTACACATTCCATATTTTCCCTAGCCTCATCCATTAAACTGACAGGTTCCTTCCTAGCTTGTGATCTGGTAATCACTGAATTCACCTCACTTACGTGCTGTCTGGCCGAATCAATAAGCTTTTGCGTTTTATTTCCCAAGAGGTAATAACGCAAATCCGATTCTTTATTGACAACCCCTGCCTCTGTCTTAAGAACCCCCACTCCATCAAAAGCGATTTCTATTTGTGCCACAGGCAGGCACCGTATGTTAGAATCCAAAGGTTGTTTCACAAAGACATAATCCCCTGTCAATTGACTCTTTGTTACATGTTCCTCACTTAGAAGGTCTAAATTGGTTCCCGTATCACGGAGGGTGACAACTTCACGCCCATTTATTTTTTCCCGATTCAAATAAGGTTTAAATCCTGTTTCAAAATCTGAAGGTTTACTCATATGATTCACTTTAACAGTATCTTTTCCCTTCTTTAATTCCGGACATTCGGCCTTAAAATGGCTTGAAGAGTTACAAAGAAAACATCTGTTTACCCGCCTCTTTTCAAAAACCCTTTCTCTTTCCGAATCCCTATCTCGCCAATTGAAATTCTTTTCAACGCTTTTGTTCTCTACACGAGGGCTATTTTTTTCGATTTTTTTCTCCCCAAAGGATTTCACTTGAAAGGTTTTTCTTTGCGATTTTTTTACAACTTCCAGTTCATCTAAACGTTTTACTAAAATTTCTGGGTCCGTGAAATTTGACCAAACATCTATTAGATGGTCTTTCAACTCTTGCGGCGCTCTTTTTTTAATCTGATCAGTAATTAATAAATTCTTTAATTCCTGAAAAGTTGTGATTTTTAAAGAGTTTAACCAACCTTCCAAATAGCTATTTAATTCAAAAATTAAATCTCTCCACGGATTATTTGGATTTCTCTGATGTTGATTGAATTTTAATCTATACGATTCTGCATTTAATTTGTACCGTTCTAATAATTTACCTTTCACATACTCATAATTATCTGTTAAGTGTGCTGGTTCTCTAAGAATTAATTCTGCCACATTTACAGGTAGAAGCGCCAATAAATTAGTTACTAATTCATCATCTTCTAAATTACATTTTTTTGCTTGTCTCTCAAACAAGTTTAAGAATAAAGATATTTCTGAGCGACTCTCATCAAAACGATGTATTAAGGATTTTAAAGGCAATTTATTAATTCTCTCCGCGCCATTATTTGATACCACACTACGCGTCTCTGCCTCTTGCGATAATTTTAATTTTTCCAATTCATATGCCCTATCTCTCTCTTTATCTTCCCTCTCTATTTTTTTTCTTTCCTTTTCCTCAGCTACCAAAGTTTCTCGATCATGTAATATATTTTTGGCTTGTGCCAACGCAAAATCTTTATCAAAATCTTCAGCCGATTCTATTTTTTTTATTATTTTCGCAATCGTGTCATTTTCGTCAATCTCAACATCCAATTCCCCTGCTAACACTTGCAAATCAACCTTTTTGAAACTTTTCCAATCTGACATTTTGAAAACTTAACCTCACAAATTGCACAAATACCAAAAAATACAATAACAGAAAAAATATATAAGCATGCACAAAATATATCATTCAGTTATAAATTTACACATTAATTAGAAGTATACTAATCCCCGTTTAAAATTTCATTGAAAACAACAAAATGCCTCTCATCTGCAACCATCATTATGCCAAATTATTACACCTTAAAATATTTAGCTAAACCCTCAGAAATAATTTCCTTAAAAGCAGATTAGAACATTAAATTATTAAAATCTAGAAACTGTTCAAGTAAATTTTTCTTAACACTCTTTTTCATTAGCAAAATAATATGCTGAAAATTTTCTTAACTGTAAAAATAATTGATATTCTTTAAGTACTCTTTTTTTTTTTCACATGAACACAGAAAGATTTTACATAAAAATAATCTAATAGAAAAATTTCTTATTGCAACCAACTGTTAAATGCAATCTTTCATTGATCTCTAGTGAGACATTTTACATGTCAAAATACAATAACTGAACTAGCTAAGATAAATAAAAACATATACCAGGTAATAACAATTCCTAAACTTTATGAACAATGCCATAAATGCCATACCATGCTGAGATAAAAGAATTCACTTACCCGGCTTGATTCTGTCAATCACCTCCGATCAACAATGGACTCCTTTCAGATACGTCGCTTTGTCCAGCACTAAGTATTCACGGATTCTTTTCCTCTCCAATACTGTTCGTAAAGAATGTCTCTTTTCAGCAGTTCAGATCACTAAGTGTCTTATCACCACACAACACATTGTTAATCAATAGTATCCTTAATGTACACAACACCGAAAATCTTGTCACTTTTCAGAGTTCTTTTCGAATTCCAATTCGCCTTTTGTATTCCAGTTCGCCTTGACACAAAATCACACCGCTTGCCACCAGCTGTTGCGAATTTCCCCTCGGACTAAAAGATTAGTCCGGTAGCGTATGAGAAGAAATTCACCCACTGAATCAATTTAAGGGATTAAATAATATTTATTTACACAAAGTCTTGTTTAAGTAATAAAATGATTCAGCTTCGCATTTTTTTTAGGGTTGGGTCTTGAGTCTTGTGCGAGTGTTCCCGGAACACAGAAAATTATCAATTATAGTCTTAGGATTTTTAGATTGTCCAATTCCCGTGTCATAAGGTCACCGTGGACCTCGACGAATCTTGCTTCCTTCCCTCCTCCTTGTACGAGGAAAAACTTTCTCCAGAATCTCACTGGACTGCCATTCTGATCCCAGGCTTCTCCACAACCTCACTTGAAAAACAACCTCAATAGGGAGGGGCTGTCTCGAACCTATTAGAGTACCTCCACATGATGTCACGCTTAACTTCTTCTATCGTTGGTCACCTGTAAATTCTGAGGTCACTCACGATCTATCGTGAGAAAAACTAACACCTGTTGAGTTTCAACATGAAAGCATTCGGCGGCACCTTTACACAAAATCTGAGAAAATATTTGCTGTCTAAACTAAAGTGCTCTTTTGTCAACGAAAAAAACTTCAACTTGTGCGGCCCAATATTTCTTTGAAACAGCACAATGACAAGCTCCCACATAGGCAATTCAATCTGTAAAGTTCAATTCTTTACAACCCAATTACTTTCTCTAGATGATTTAACAAATATATAAGAAACACATTTTCAATAACTTCTTTGCTTTGAATTCATTAATAAATATTAATTAAAAAATATCTTGCAATAATTTAAGAAAAACTAAGTATGCTCCGTATCGTCATTATGTAAAAATATCTTTTTTATTATAAGCTTCTTCATATAAGCATGTAACTTTTATTCTTGTTATTAGTAAATCGGAAATCCATAAGACTAAAATGGACAAAACGAGAGTATATGCGGGGAATAAATAATTATTGTTTAGTAAGAAAATATGAATTGAGTAAATTTTGCTGAATATTCCAAATTCTTTTAGATTTTCCCAATTAAATTAGAGATTTCTGTTCATACCTTTCTCATTTGTACAAATTCTAAATTTATTGCATCGTTCTATTGAGTTTCGATTCATTTTTATTTATTTTAATGGGAATGTATTTCTCTTATATAGCGCATGATTTTGTTTATACAATGGCTTTTTACAGTATTCGAACACTTTCCAATTCTATTGAAATAGTGATTTTATTCTCCATCTATTGAAAACCTTTTATGCTGCATAATAGGAATATAATAATAAATATTTATATAAGAATTAATTAATTTCATTCATTTTTACTTTCAAGATATAAGGTGTCCTGGGGTTATAATAGAAGTCTTGGGGATATGATAAAACATAATATTGACGTTTCGAGCTACTCCTGCATCTGCAGTCGTATTCAAGATAAATATGATGTTGAAATGCTTAAAAATATAGAAGCGAAAGCTTCTAGTTAAGTCTTGATCAATTATATGAATGGAAGGTTTCGTCTCTAGACTTTTTAGCATTTCAACATCATATTTATTTTAAATACAATTGCAGATGCAGAAGTAGTTCAAAACGTTGATATTATTGGCCCAAAAACCGACAGCACAAAAACCTAAGGTATCGAGTTCAAGAAAAAAACTTTTATTTTATGGAATAGTAGTAATTTAGGAATTTAATGATCCATGTCTGCCTGAAGTGAAGTGATGCATAAGCCAAAAATTAATACCATTAGTGGCTGACTCGTAGGTTTATCATTGTTATTTTCTGTTCCCAGTTTTCCAAATTTTCATACCTTTGATTATACGGTAAACACAATGTTAAACCTACGAGTAAACCACTAGTGATATTAATTTTTGGCTTACGCACCACTTCACTTCCGGCAGACACGAATCATTAGATACCCCTATTACTACTCTTCATAAAATAAAGGGTTCTCTTTTTTTTGTGTGTGTGTGTGTGTGTGTGTGTTCGATAACATAGGTTTTTGTGCTGTGGGCTCTTGGGCAAAATGTTTTATTATTAATTTGTCTGTACACGTTCATGTAAAAGTTATCGTTTATATGTGTACCATGAGTAAGTTTACATGTTTTTAACGTATGCACCTTATTTATTACATTCTATGGAGCAATTGTCCCTCATCTGTAAGTAAAAGCAAAGTTTTTTCTAAACCGGCTGTGCAAACCAACACTTCCTCGAGTTCACAGCTGAAATTCAAGAATTAGTACAAACTCTTTTCATAAATTAAAATGCAACTATGGTCTGGCAAATCACATCTTCGTGAAAACCACCTACACATCCAAATATAGCGGTTGATCCTATAAGTTTATCTTTGTGTTTTCCCTGATCCAAAAGTATAAAAACATGGAGGACTGAGTGCAGGAAAACAAA